>CAJVQA010008218.1:0-13133 GCA_910591915.1 Cetraspora pellucida | reverse complement strand
CCAGTTCACAGATTTACATGGCCACAGATGCCCCATGACCTGCCAGTTATCTGGTGCGACCGTGTTACAGGTACTGACCCAACTGATCGATAGATAGCCATCGCCGTAGTACCGGTTTCAAGAACTTATCTTGTGTTTGCACCGCCCGATGCCGGTTTGCATTCCTCTGTGTAACTCCAACATTGCACAGATGCCCATATACACCAGTGTAACATAGGTGGTTTTCCAAATTTTTGCCGTCAGTGAGTTTTGAACTCCCAACCTACCACTTGGAGAGTTGACAACCTGACCACTTCACTAGGTTGCCACACCCTTTAAAAAAATTACAAAGTTCATTTTGCTTGTTACAATACAATCTTAAAACACTTTGTATAACAAATCTTCTTAAAGAAAGATAATATTATAATACTAATTTATTAATAAATAGTTGAAAATATTTATTTTTAATAAGAGAAAATAATTACTGATCTGTGATAATCTATTTAAAAACTATTAGTTTATTTCAAATATTTTATTTCTACTATAAGGTAGTTTATTATTTGTTTTATTAATAATTTTTATTAACTTATTCTATTAATTTAAATAATTATATTTAAAATAATTTTTTATTGTTAAAAGGCCTATATCCAAAGAATAGACATTGTCACAGTGCTTACACTGCCATTTATCACTGGTTTCAATTAGTTTGTTTCAGAAAGGATCATATTTTAATCATTTAGAGGACCAATTTATTAGATTCATTATTTCTACAAGTGCTTTTGATTCAAATGTATTTTGTGGTATTATTGAAATTGATATGAAGCTAAATTCTGTTATATTAGGCTGTTCAAATATATTGTCTTTATCTATTATATAAGGTTCTTTAAATATGTTATCTTCATCTATTATATAAAAATAATGAAAAAAATAAATAAAGAATAAAAAAGTAAAGCATTTATAGTATTTAAAAACATTTTATTATACAATTAATTTTTTTTATCTTTTAATTACAAATGTCAAAATTAACTTTTAATAAACAAAAAACATTATAATTACTTGATTTAAAAATTTTATTATTTTTTAATTTATTTGTATTTTATTTAATAACATTATATCATTTAATTAAAAGTTAAAATTTAAACTTTTATTTATAAGATTAGTTCTGAACTCAATCCAAGTACAATGAATTTCATTTTATATAATTAAAATCACATGATAAAAAAACTTGAGTTTAATTAGTTTGAGTTTGGGCCAGAAATGAACAGAGTTCAAATAAGTAAGATTACATCTCTACTTTATTTCTTATTTGTATTGTTCTATTATCTTCATAACAAATAAAAAGAATAGTAACAAATAAAAATTAGAACTTTAACATAAACATTATTTGAATCAACAAACTTATTTTGTTAATTTTTTTTTTAATTTGTAAACATAAATTCTACTTAATATTATTCATGGTGTATTATATAATCCCTTAATTTTGTGATATAAATTATATCTGCAAATTGAAAAATATCAAATCAATTATTGATATACTAAATTATCAAATTTTTCTATATATCTTTGAAATTTATAATATATTAATATAAAAGAAAATATACTGAGTGATAGAAATTATTATAATTGTTAAAATATTTAATTTATAATATTCAAGTTGAATAGCTATTTCACAATATATAATACTGACTAATTTATAATATTCAAGAATAGACAACCTATATATTTTTTTTAAAAGTAATGATGATTGTAAACTGATATATTATTTGTGAATGACATAAATTGTGTTCATTATTTTTCAATTTATGACAATTATTAATTAGTAAGTGTCATTTGCCAATTTTTACTGATTAAAAAATGATACTAAATACTTAATGTAATAGACCACTAATAACAATAGTAGTTTTATATTATTAATTAATGTAATATTTAAAAAATACAGATACTTTACATAGAGAATATAATTTTTAAAACAATTAGATGTATTTGTTATAATATATAGGAGCTTTACTAACAAAATAACCCTCCAAGCAATTGTTACACGAGATTTTAGTTAGAAAAGTCATAATAAATCTATTTTTAGTTAAAAAATTTATAGCAAAGATCTTATACATATGTATAAAAATTGGTTTATATTTAGCACTTTATTATTATTATTTTTTTGCATTCATTTCTATGATGTTTATTTTAATATACTGTATTTGCAACTATAGACTACTTATATCTATAACTAAGATTAGATATAATATTACTATCAGTTCAAATTTTTTTCTAAAAAAAAATTCTATAGTTAAGTAGTTATAAAAGAATGAGTTGAGAAGGACTTTATTTATACTAAAATTTAACAAGAAATGTTTTTTGGTTTAAATATAAAAAAGTTGGTTTATAAACAAAATTTTGTGTTATCAAATTTTCTAAAAAAAAAGATATACTGTACAAACACAAAATAACATCTATCAGTATTATTTTGAATAATAACCTGAATTAAATTTAATTTAGAACAAAACTCAAAATTATACCTGATTGTTTTGTGATAATTAATCAATCAAATTACATCTTTTTAAAATGTTGATCATTTTAATATTGCTAGAAAATGAAAGTAAACTTTACTAAAAAAAGCTTACAAACCAATAATTTCATACAAAAAATTTATCATATAAAGTTAAAAAACAGATAAAAATATGTAAAGTGATAAAATATTAAAAATTCATTACTATTAAAAAGTTAATATATGAATATATTACTAGTGAAACTATTTTTATTTATAAATTATCTTTTGAAAATATATGCTTAATCTTATTTTATTATCATGTGCATTATTAAAGATATAACATGTCTTTTAACTCATGTAATTAATAAAACAATAATACTTATATACATATAAAATAGGTGCTAAAAAAGATTTGAAAATGCCAATTTTTTAAGAGTTTTTTTTATATAAATCAATTTAGAATAAAATTAGTATCATTTTTCATTTAAGATATGAAAACAGTTGTATTAATAAAATTTTGCAGTTAACTCTTTAAAGTTTGCATTTTCTAATGATTTATTATAAGATTTATAAAATAAACATTGTTTTTCTAAAAACTCTTTCTGCAAATCTATTATACAAAAAAGTAACTAAAAAATCATTCATATAAAAATGCTTATAACTATTTATTTTATTAAAACAACCTGTCCTAATGTCTTAAGTATACTTATTCAGCTCAGAATTTTACATATATTCTACAAATATCATAATTTTAGTTTTTAAACTCATTAAGAAAACTGTACTAAAAGTCTTTGATCCTAGTTTTAACAATTAATTTTTTTATGCAATTGCTACTGTAATAACATATCTTATAGTCTTAATTAAAGTTGTAATACACATTTGCCTAGTCAAAACAAGCTCTAAATGAAGAATTTTGACCTAATATTGGCTGAATTACAACAAACTTTCTTTTTTATTCTTTTGTAAAACTTTTTCTTTCTTCTATTTTTGTTTCTACCTGTTCTCTTTTTCTCTTACACATTTTTTGTATAATCATATCATCATTTTTCAATTTATATTTTATTAATTTATATAAAAATTTCTGTAACCTATCTATAAATAGAAATTCATTTAACATAACTTAATTATTTCTATATTTGGTTCTTATTAATAATACACAACAATTTGTACTACAAATCTTATTTGCATACAGTACCTGAGTTACATCAGTGACCCCAACTATTCTTGTTACACTCTGTGCTATTCCAGTGATTTCTCAACTATACAACCCTTGTTTTTAATTACTATTCTTACAAATTAATTATTTGATTACAATTTTAACTTAGAAAAACTTAATAAATTATTATCATAATACCTATTTATTCATTTTTATCTTCAAAATACTTACATTAACCAACCAAGAACTAGATACAGCAGACCTTGACTACTTTTACTAAAACTTTTCTAACAATTTTGGAATTGCCCTTTATGAAAAAGAAAGTGGTAATAATACTTGTTCAATTCCTTCTAAACTTAAACTTATTGTTTGCTTAACTAAAAACCTTAAATCCAACAAAATTACTTACTTTTTTTAAGCTTTTTTTTTCATTTCTGTGATTACTTGTCTCTGTATCAAATATCATACTAAATTCATCTTATCTACTAATACTAACTATACTCAAACTACTGAACTTCTACAGTTCATATTAATAGCAACTCAAAAAAAAATCTAAACAGACCAACTCAACAACTTTTAACTAATCTCTCTTTTTTGACTAACAGTGTCCCTTCATCTTCTATATCTGACATTCATTACCATACCTGTCCTAAATGCTCTCTTCCAATTGGTTGTACCAAAAAAAATAAGTATCACTATTTTAATGAAAAATATATTACAAAGAATAATGAAGTTTATTATCTTGCTTGTATGACTGCTTCATCTTAATATGAAGCTAGCTCATCTCAGACCAAGAAAAATCTCATACAAACTTTCTAAAATATTCTAAATGAATCTTCTCAAACTATTAACTCTCTTATTGCCTCTTTTTATCAAAACTCTCAAGCTGCTTTTGATCTTATTGACTCTTTTTTCTTTACAGATACTAACACTAATTCTGTTCCTAATCAACTTCTAATCTTGCTATTCTTGATAACTCTAATCCAAATTCTAATAATCTCAACAATTCTAACTAATTTAATAATACTTTAAACTAACTTTCTTCTCAATCTTATTTTAGTGTTACCAAGCCAAAATCTAATTCCACATACGACTGAGTTGCAAATTTTCTTATTACTGAATAAATGCAATCTAATAAAAAATTACAAACTCTATTTTCTTTTCAACTTTTTACTTTTCTTAAAAAATTCTTTTATGACTTTTATTCTGGTAAGGAAATTAAACTAGCCACTGCTACTCAACCAGCACTTAAAGCTTTATTCTATTATATCATTTATATAATAGCTAGACAACAGTTTGAATTCTTAACTAATCTTATTTCTAATAATAACTCTAATATTAACAAAAATGCTACTATTCTCTTTGATCTACTTGAATTTACTTTCAAAATCTTATTCTCAAATTCACAACTATCCTTTTTACTAAACTTAACTATCTTGAAATTTTTGCCTTACCAGTTACTGTTCTTCTATATATTACCTATAATCATTTTCAATTTTGTCTTAATCTTGCATATCTCCATCTTTTTTTATCCAATAATTACCAATTAATTGATTATTAAAAATTTACTAAAAACTTAAAGCTTAGACCTAAAAGATTCAAAATTGAATCTTTTATTCAAGCTACTGACCTACAAAAAAATATCTTATTATTTAATCTAATGTTAGATTTAACATTAAACTTCTTTTTAATGTTTCTAAAACACTTTTTTTTGAGAGATTTTGTATCCTCTTACTTAAAAATTCTCTTGATTATTTTAACTTCTAGTTTGAAACTTATTTTCTACCTTATAGTTAACAATTCTCTTCTAACATTGATAAAAAGAAAGTTCATACCTCTCTTAAAATTCAATTCTAACAATATTTTATTCTTCAATAATCTAAACACCTTCCTGAATTATATATATTCAAAAAACCTAACTCACTTTATGAACAACATGAAGAAGCATCTTAAGTTGCTAATTTTTACTAACTTACTTGTAAAAACAAGTCATATCAATATCTTGATAATAAAAAATTTTATGACAGTACCAAGCTCTTTAATAATATCCTAAGCAAATCCTGCTCATTATTTCCTCTTCAAAATGATGAAGTATGGGTTCACCCAACTCTTAATACTACATTATTTCACAAAAAACAAAGAACATGCTACCTTATTTGATCAACCTATCCCTACCAAAGTTTTGAACAAATTAATTGACTAATCTGAAGACTTTGTATGCATATAAAATAAAGTCAAAACCAACCCAAAATACTGTAATTACTATTTTAATTGTTACCTCTCCTTATACTATCAAACTGCTGCTAAAAATTATAATATACATTCTCTTTCTAAGTAGGAAGCAATTAATCTTCTTACAAAAAACATTATTGATATCAAATTTCTCATTCAAATTATCACCTATTTTGATATAGTCAAAAATCAAAAATTTACTTAACTACAAATTGTCAAATATTTTAATGATACTGCTTACCTAGTAGCTGAAAAATTTTTAACAAAAAAATTCAACTTTGACTTCCAATTAATTTTAATTCTTGACTTACTTTTTTTACAATCTTCTTTTTAAATTCTTTGTCTTCTACAATTAACATCAAAGCAGCCATTACCTTATTAAAAGATACAACCATTGTAATTAATAAGAAAAATAATATAAGTAGGGAGGTGGGCAAGCCTATTTATGTAAAAGGCCAGAATAATAATGGTCAGACCCAATGTATAGAGCAGAATATAGTACTTTGCACAGCTGTGAGAACTAAGCATATAATGATTGACCCTGTAAAAAACAATTTTGAAAGATCATTTACAACATCTTTAATCTTCTATGATCTTCATATATGCTTTAACAAATTTCTTCACTACTACAATTTACTACTTATTCCTCATAGTCAAACTATTCAAACTCTAATCCAACATATTGACAAATATAACAATAACAAAACTGTATCTAGTATTACATTTTCTGTTAATTCATCTTATAATAAAACCTATATATATCTTCCTAATAAAACTCTTTTACCAGATTATATTATTATTGTTCCACACTTTTTTTCTTTATTTTACAACCTATCTCTTAAATTTAACTCCTTTAATTCTACTTCTATTATATCTGACCTTTTTCTTAACAATTATTCTCTAATTCTTTCAAATTGCAATTCTCACCCATCTTTATTTAAGTCAACCTCACATTATTTCTATCTTAATATTGCCATACATAATGTTAGAGGCTTCAATAAACCTACCAAAAAAGAAGCCTGGCAAGATTATTGTCTTAACTATGACATATTTATTACAAGCATTACAAAAACTAAAATTTTTGACAAAACTAATCTTTTCTTTTGCAATAATAACTTATTTACCTACTATTGGTCTAACTCTTCTACTTCTATTAAAGACACTGCTATCATAATCCACAATCATCTTAAACCTCATATTCACAGTATTCATATCCATTCTGGAGGTGTTATAGCACTTGATATTTTCTTCTGAAGTAATATTAAGCTTTACATCATCTCAGTATACTTGTTATTAACTGATATCTCTACTCATAATCAAACTCAAAACACTGTTATTAATTGGATCCAACAAGCATCTCAACTTCATATCTACTCTATTATTCTTGGTGATTTTATATACAAGATAATACTTACAGTTTTTCTTCTAAATACAAACTCATTAATTTTCTTAACAACACCAATATGTACAATATTAGGGCTCATCTTAACAACAAAAACTCCACCTGGTCTAACAATACTAGCAGTAGTCATATTAACTACATTTGAACTAACCAATTTAATATACAATTTCTTTTTTCTTACAGTCTTGATAACAGTCAAACCTTGACCTTCAGTAACATCTAATTTTTTTTTCACATGGACATTCTCACATGCATATAGCAAACCCTTACATAAACATACTGGTATTAGTTGGCATATCTTTAATTACAAAGCTATGTCTATAGAGAACTAGAAATCCTTTGCAGATATCTTATTCCAACAACTCTTACTACACAAAACTTCTACCAATAGTGCAACTAATGAAAGCATTAAAACAAATTGGCATAAAATTCAAAGCTCTATTATTTATTCTGCTACCTATACTATCCCTAATAAAGTTTCTCATAAATGTAGCTACAACCACTATTATTTACCTTACAGTACTCTATTACATCTATTACTTAAAAAACTTGGTCATATTATCAAACTTGTTAAAAAACTCATCCAACATTCTGATATCTCCAACATCAATCAAAATATCTTCTACATTAACAAACAGTCTCAATGTAATCTTCAACCACTTAACTTCACCAATCTATCTTATACTCAACTATGGCTTCAATATGCTTATTCTATCTGGAAACAACTTTTTCATGCTCATTATCTTGAAAACTCTTTTTTACTTCAACAGCAAATTAACAAAGCTACTGATAAAAGATGTGTTACTCTTACAACACATTCTACTTAAGCTATTAACAGCATTCTTAACCATTACTATCAACCTGTCTATTTCTCTATATAAAACTGTCTAATAAGCTTATAACAGACCTATTACTCATTAAACAGCATGTTCAATTACATTTTTATAACTGGACTGTATTTAGACCTATTTATGAAACTCTTTTTAATACCTTTTGGCAACAACACTATCTATTATTGCCTCATATCGATCCAACCTAGTACCAATCTTTGAACGCTCCTATTACAAATGAAGAACTTTCTCAAATTTTCACTCAGCTTCCTAACAACAAAGCCTATAGTCCTATAGGCATTAGTTACAAAATGCTAAACATATTAGCTTTGAATGCACTTTTGCTATTACTAGTTTCTTTAAATATTGCCTTCTTGAAAACAGAATTCCTAAGCAATAAAAACATAGTAAAATTTATCCTATTCCCAAATATAACTCTTTTGATGGTAACCTTAACCTTACTTGACCTATTAGTCTTGTTAAACATATTTGCAAACTATATATCAAAATTCTTATAAACAGACTAAGCACTATATTTATTTCTAATCCTATTCTTTCACCTTTTAATTATATTGTACTTTCTAACAATAGCACTTCAATTCTTATTCACATTCTCAATAATCTTATTAAAGATGCTACTTGCAATCACAAAGACATTTAACTACTTTTACAAGATATGAGTAAAGCATATGACTTTGTTAACTTTACTCTTTTTAAACATTCATTCTCTCATTTGGCACTCTCTTCATTCATTATTAATATCCTTTCTGATCTTTTAACTGATCATTATAACCAAGTTATTACTAATTTTGGCCTTACTTTCTTATATCCTGTTCACAATAGCATTGACCAAGATGAAACTATTATTCCTTCATTATAGCACATATATTATGATCTACTTATTTCATATATATATATACAAGTATCTGGCTATACTTTACAATCCTCTTGGTCTACTAATCTCAAACTTCAAACACTCAACTTTTTACAAAAATAATGCTCTGTTTTGGCATATATGAATGACACTCTTTGGGTTGCTTTATTACAAACTGAGCTTTCCAACATACTATCCATAGCTGAATCATTTTATGCTATGACTAATATTCAAGTTAACATCTTAAAATCTATCCTGGTTACCAAAAATCCTTTACCTTACTACATTCCTATCTTCTACAATAATCATTTTCTTTTACCACATTCTTCTAAACAACCTATTAAATTTTTAGGTTGCTAGTTTATTTTGGACAATAGGCAATCTAAACAAACAAACCTGCTTATTGCTAAATCCTCTCAACTTATTCAAATTGCTAAAACCAAACATATTACTGACTCACATACTCATTACATTATTAATACAGTCATTATTTCTACTCTTAAATATTATCTCCAAACATTGTAGTTAGTTAGTCTACCTGCAATAAAATCTTTACTTAGCATATTGGCCTTGTTAAACTCAAAGCTTAACTTTGTCATACAATACCCTCTATACCCTTTTACATCTTCAAATTTACAACATTAAACACATCTGAGATATCCAATTACAATATTATATTTCTAACCTTCTTAAATAACTTAATAATTCTGATCTATTAGCACATCAACTTATATCCAAATTCAATAGCTACAAAACAACCTCTGGTTCTCTACTAATATATTCTTATATTCTAATTCTATTATTAACAGTCCTAACCATCTAACTACAAACTTTAAAATTATCCAGCTTATCAAACATATTGGCTAGACATTTTCTACTAACCCAACTTATAATATTCCATTTACATTAAATAATTAAACTATCTCTCTTGAATCTCTTCTTTCCTCTTATTCCAAATATTCTATTTTCAAAAAACAACTTAGATATCACAAATTATTCTTTCTCGACCAACTCATTACATATGATAATTCATGCTTATTATACTAAAAACATATTTCTTCTAGATTAAATAAGCTTTCCAAAAGTGTTGTATATCAATGGTTTACCATTCTTGAGAACATTACAATAAGCCATTCTCATCAATATACTCTATATAATCACTTTAATTTATCTCAAACAAACTACTTTTCTTATACTACTGGTTATTTTACCTTCAACACCAAACCTTGGCTACTTACTGTTCTCAATGACCAAATAATTATTGGCAATGCCAAAAGGTATAATACTTCTACAGATCTTACTCTTATTACTTATTAATACTGCTTATATTAGTCTCAGTTTTCAAACCTATATCCTACTCCTCTCTTTACTACTACATTATGTTCTAAATATTATTTTAATTTTAATACAATTGCCAACAAATACATTATCTTTATTTCTACAAACCTTGCTACAAAACTATTCTGCTGTATTAACACTGACAAAACTCTTAACTTACATGCCAACTTTCTTGATATTGCATACTCTGTAGCTATTTGAAATTTTTTATATATTCTACTACCTTTTTCACTAATAATTAGCTCACAACAATTATTTTATATTTTTCAGTCTAATCAACTTACTGATAGCTTACAGTTTATTGCTAATTCCAACTATAATCTAACCACTATTTCATTTTATACTGATGGTTCTGTTATTAAGCTTAATACCTTCCAATGCTCTATGGGCATAGGTTGGGTTCAAGTCAATAATTTTGCAACTATTCACTTATTTTAGATGCAAGTTAAACTCTGGCCATGCTTCTTTAAAACTAAAATCCTTGCTATTCTCTTAGCAATTATAACTACTTCTAGAAACTGTTCTGTTCATATCTTTACATATTCACAATTTGTTATTTCCAAATATCATAATATCTGCTTATCAGCATCCAAACTCTCTCATACTCATACTCCATACTTCTCTATTTGGCAAACTCTTATTAACTTTATTAATTCATACAACATTCAGCTTCCTTTTCACAAAGTTACTGCACACCAAGATGATCCATTTAATAATCTTGTTACCAACTTGCTCATAGTCACCAAATACTACTCTTTTTAATATTCTTAACTAACAACTCTTATAATTCTGCCTATACTTTATTTATTGACCAATTTCTGTTAAAATTCCTATTCGACACTCCATTCATATTATCTGTCAAGCTCACATTATAACACTTTGGACATCCTAACATTGTTTCCAACAATGTTTTACCATTTGTTCTAATATCAACTGGGAAGCCACTTGGCTTTATATCAATAATAATCAAAAGGTTTCTAATTTTGCCTACAGTTTTTATTCCTCTATTCTAAAAACCTTTCATGTTAAAATTCTCTTGAATGAACTACCTGTTTTTCACATTCTTTATAAACATAACTTCTCTTACTCTCCTCTATGTCACCAATGCAACCAAACTAGTTCTTCATTCTACTGAACTCTTTGTTCTTCTACCCAAACAATCTATCACTTAATCTCTAATTCTCTTAATTGCATCTTAAATGCTACTGCTTTTAACATGTCTTCCAATCTTGTTTCTAATTTATATTAAGAAATTCTCACACTTAATAGCTTTAAACTGTATAACTCCTTACACATGCCATCTCTTATCTCTACTTTATCTGATTTAGTTCTTATTGACCTTATTTCTACTATTCATAATACTTCTATTTTATATTATACAGCTACCTCTCTTTCTATTAAACTTCTTCTTCATTTAAACCAACAATATACAAATAGATATAGATTTCATATTGCATTTCATATTCTGAACAGTCTTAAAATATACTTATTACAAATTTAACTCATAGTTTTTCTTTTAGTTTACCTCCTATCTTAGTACCACAAATTATTACCAAAATTGACCTTTCAACTATCCAATAGATTAAATATTATACTTCTCTCTTTTATATTATTACTAATACCTAAATCTAGGTGAGCCTTGGCCACTCTTGTAGGTTTAGGTTACAAATTATATGTCTGAGTCTTTATTTTTCATATGTAATTTAAAAGCAAGCTTTTTTTTGTAAAAACTTCAATTGAATTTAATAAAGTTAAAGGCATGTCCTCATCATTAATATTTAAAAAAAAAAAAAAACCATTGTTTTTTTGAAAATTTTTTTTATTATTTTCAGTCCTTTTTCTAGCATCTATCCCATATTATCAACCTACTACTTAACTCAAAGTTACCTAATGTTTTACCTTTATTAAATTTAAAATATATATAATAAGAAATTAGTATAAGCTTGTTATAATAACATGTTAAATAGTATAAACAAAGTTTATTAATTTAGATCTTATGCATAATATCTTACAGCTTATGTAGAGTTAATATGACTATTATTATAATATACAGTAAAAATATTTATTTTTACATTCTTAAAAAATACTTTAAAAAGTTACTCAGATAATTAATTTTATTAGTCAAACAGATGAATATCTGCTTATAATTTCTGCATGTTATTTTATATTTATATAATATAGAACCAGAAACATAATTTGATAACAGAATAAGGTTGAATTTATTAGTCTCAATTTTAAATATAAACTTTAATTAGAGTTCAGTTCTTAAGTTAGTTCATAAGTCATATCTGTATTTACTAATATGTGATTACTACTATTATATGTATAACAAATAATAATAATTTATATCTTAAAATTTATTCTATCTTTTTTTATTATTATTATTAAATTTTATATACTGTATATTATAAATTTATTTTAATTTTATATATATATATAGAATTTATGCTTTAGATTAATTTTTTATATATAAAAAGTTCTTGCTAATTCTTTAAAATTGTTTTTCTAAAATTAGTATATGTTTTATTATAAAAAACATATTTACAAAAAATACTTGTAACTTGTATTACAAAATAATTAACTGGTATTAAAACTATATTTAAAAATAATAGATTTTATTTTTAATTATTATCTCTTAATTTGTAAGTTTTTTTAGTCAAATTTTATAAAAATTATTAAAAATATATCTATGATTTATTTTTTTAAATTTTAAAATATTTAAATAAAATTTTATTTAATAATATTTAAAAATATAGGTATTATTATTTTTGATATATTATATTTTATAAAATAAATTAAAAAGCTTATTAATAATATTAAATTTAATAACTGTT
>CAJVQA010008217.1:0-13136 GCA_910591915.1 Cetraspora pellucida | reverse complement strand
CATTATCAATTTATATAGCAGTCTTGCTAGTATGTCAGTACATTTGTTTTCTTATTCTAAGCAGTACTCTATTTCTTTACAACTGACTTTTTTGACCTATATTTTCTCTTTACTCATTGCACCTTTTTTTGCTAGATTATCAACTTTATTATTCCATTTATCTTTACTATGACTCTTAACTTTAACAAACTCTATTTGAATGTTCTTTGTTATAATCAGTTCTCTAATTTTCATTACTCATATTGTGTTCTTCTTTTTGAGGATCTTATTTCTGCATACTTGTTCTAAACCTCTACTAATATTTCTTATTGCTACATTACTATCTGTATATATTTCTACTTGCTTTCTTCTTAGTATTGTTAAAATTGCAGCCTATATTGCCACTAACTTAGCTATTATCAATGCTTGCCATCTTTCTAGACCTAATGCTATCTCTTCTTCTGGCCATTCTTGTGTTTCATCTGTTTGCACCCACCCTATACTCATACTATTTTTGCTTCTTGCATCTTTTTTAGTTTTTAGGTTTGCTGCTTTATCTGTGTATATTATATACTTGTTCTTGTTTCTTATTATATTTCTTCTTAAGACTTCTATTATTTCTTAACTAATGCTGTTTTTTAACTTTTGTCATCTGATTATCTCTACTTCTGGCTCTTTTATTATTTTTAGTCTTTCAAGTTTCTGTTCTCCTATCTCTGATTTATTTGTCTTTATCATTTCTGTCATTTGATCTATTACTATTTTGATCTTATTGCTACCTTTTTTTATTAATGCATCTGAAATCACATTGATTCTGTTATTTACTTTTATTTACTGCTAGCAGATATTTCTCCAGTGTTCTTCTTCTCTTGTATAACCTTTACATTTGCTAATTTTGATAGCTAATTCACTTTTTTTACTTTGCATTTGCCAATGTTCTACTAGTATTTTTTTTTTTCTTTTTAATTATCTTTTCTAACTGTCAATTGTTTCATGCACTATGTGCTACCTATTCTTTTTTTCTTTTGTCTTCTGAGATATACTTTCATCTTATCTGCATTACTTAAGTATTTTGTCTAATTATTCTAAATTGTCTTTTAATTTCTTTATTTTCTGGTCTAATAAGCATTTTTCATTTTATTACTTTGAACTATTCTGCTTTTTTTCCTTTACTTGATAAACCTTGGTAACTTTTTAGCTGCTGCTATGTAATTAATCTTTCTTCTTTTGCATCTATCAGCTGGCTTAAATATATTAAGCTTGCTTCATTTATTCTAGTATTACTTCTTTTCTATAACTGCATATCTATAAGTTTTCTTATTTTGATTATATATCCAAACATTGCCTATAAGTTGCCTTTTATTCTTATATTTATATTAAGTTTCTTTACTTTTAGCAATGTCAGACAAACTAAGTTACTCTTCCAACCTTCTGTATTTTCTGACATCTTCTCTATTTTCTATATATCTTCTGTTAAACTTGCTCTTTAACACCTTGTGTTATTTTTAATTTTGTTAACTGTTCAAAACTATCTTGTCTGTTTAGTCTTGCTAATAGGCCACTTATTTGTTTTGATGTTAATTCTTGTCATAATGTTCTGCAGCTTCTAAGATCTTTGTGTTTTATTATGCAATTTCTTAATATTTGTTGTAGGTTGCTTTTTTGTTTTGCTAAGCTTATTATTGATTAATGTACTTTATTTATACTTCTTTCTACTATTTTTTGTTAGCTGTAGTATATAACTTAATTTTGGTATTATTACTATATTGTTTATATATGCAATCTGACTTATTGTTATCTTTTTGTATCTAAGATCTTTTATTGTTTGGCTGATTATTTCTTTAGCTTTCTTTTTTACTAGCACTCTATGCATTCTGTTATTTAGCTATATTTTTAGTAAGTGAACTATCTTGTTCTTTGCTTCTTTTGCTATTTTGCTTTCTTCAAATATCACTTTTCTTTCCTCTTTCTTTACTTTTGTATTTATTATTAACAGCTTTAATTTGGATCTATTTATTTCTATGTCATTCATCTTGAAGAATTCTTCTGCTATTTTTAATATTTCTATTAGTTGTTTTTTACTATTTGCAATTCATGTTGTGTTATCTGAATATACAATGGCTGCTTGGCAGTACTTTGTAATATTGTTGCATTGCATTTCTCTTTTAATCTGTTGTTCTACTATATGTTTTAAATTTTTATCTTTTTGTATTCTCTTTAACAGTAAATTATAGAAAATTCATCATATTAATGGAGATATTACTTCTTCTTGATTTATGCCATTACCTGCTATTATCTTTTCTGTTAGACCATAAGCTGTAATAATTTTTAGTTGTCTTTCATGAAACAGATCCTGAATGTATTTTATTGTTCTTTTAGGCACTTTAACTCTTCACAGTGCTAGTTCTAGCCTCTTAAATAGAACTAAGTCAAATGCTTTTTTCATATTTTGCAGAAGTATTCATATTTCTTTATCTTTCTCTTTTGCTTTTTCCATTATCATATTGAAAATATGTACTAGTTGTTCTGTTGAGTTGCCTGGAAGGCCTGTGTAATTTGGTTTTTTGAATATTTCCTTTTCTATAAACACTTTGATAAGCCTTCTTGTTATCACCTTTGTTACAACTTTCCTAAATGTTTCTATTAATGCTATCAGTTGTATGTTGTTTAAACTATATTCCTACTCTACATCTTTAGATATTGGGTAAACTTGTGCTATCTTTCATTTTATTAATATTTTTTCTTCTTCTAAACATAGGTCTGCAAAGCCTCTAAATACTTCTTGTGTTTCCTTTTCTGCTCACTTTATCAATATGTAACTTATACCTAATATATCTAGAGCTGTTTCTATCTTTAGTTCTCTTAATGTTTTTTCTTATTCTTTTTTCTTCATTTCTCTTTTAACTTCTGTATATTATTCATCTTTAATGTTTTCTCATAGTTTATATATTTCTTTTCACTTTTTTGACATCTTTTCTAATTTTGTATTTTTTTTTCTAAATTGTTTTTCAAAGTGTTCTGCTACTTCTACTCTGACATCTTCTAAATTTGTTAGCAGATTTATTTTTTCTTCTGTTTGTTTGATAAACCTGTTGAGTATTATTTTCTTGTAAGACCTATTCAAGAAACTTGCTATCATCTTTTCCTGATCTGTTCTGATTATTTCACATTTTATCTATATTCTTTTCTATTTGTTTTCTTTGTGTTTGCTCCTAGTCTTTTTTTTTTCTTTCCAATAGTAGCTTTCTTTAACTCTTTATATCTTTTATCTATGTATTTGACTATTGTCTTCATAATTTTGGCAATTTTGTACCAATTTTCTTGCCTAGTATTTTTAATTGTTTATTTACTTCACTTTTTTCTTTTTCTGTTACTGTTTATGTTTTTTTTGTTTTTGTATATTTGATTAATTTTTGTAATTTGACAATGCTTTCTTCTTGTTGCTATTTATTCTGACTTTTTTTTCTATTAGTTATCATGTTAAATACTTTTTTCTTGAGTATGTGTTTATTTGCTGCTATAATAATAGCTTCTTTTATTATATCCTATATATTGTTTATTCTCTCTGCTTTTCTCTTCTCATTTTGTTCTTTCTTGTAAATGTCTTTTAGAACCTTTTTTATTTTTAACTAATTTTGTAGCTCTTGTACATAATTTTCCCAATCTTTTAATTTTGTTTAATTGTATAAGTATACTGTTCTTGACTGCCTTCTTTTTTTAATCTCTGCTTTGCTTTTAACTGGTATTATATGTTTGATTCATATTTCTGCTATTACTATCTTGTGGTCACTCTCTGTGATTTCTTTTACCTCTTCAATTTCTTCCTTTTTAGACCTAAGACTAACTCATCTGATATCTATATATAGTCAATTCATGTTGCTACTTCTCTATTTGATCATGTATATTGTTAACTTATTAGGCTCATGTCTCTATATATGTCTCTAAAGTCTTGTTTCTTTATCCAATTAAAGATTAGCAGCCTTTTATAATTTGTTGTTTGCAGATGTTATCTGTCTAGAATATTGTCTACTGTGTAATTAAAATCACTCATTACAATAATTTGTGTTTGTTTCTTCTACTTTAAAATCATTTTTACAATTTTTTGTTAAATGTTTTTTCCTACTACCTTATCATTTGGTAGTATATATGCTGTGATTACAACTAATTCTAATTGTTTGAAGTATAGTGTAATCTCTATTATATATTCACTTATTTTTTTAACTGCTTCTATGTGCTTTCTTATTGCTCGTCAATTATAATTCCAATGCCTAAACCTTTCTTCTTATTTTTAGCTGCATTTGTTCAAAATCCTACATATCTTTTGCCTATCATATATGTTAGAAACTTTTTTTCTCTTTCTGTAAGATTTGTTTCTATAATTCTAATATTGTAATTTCTTCTTTTTCTGCTCAGCCAAACAAATTTTCCAATTTTCAAACTTTGGTCTTAAGTTCATTCACATTGTAATATGCTAGTTTTATTTTCTTATTTTCTTTTTTTTATCTTTTTTTTAGTAATCTGTGTTTTGTATCTGTACTTTTAAGTTCTTCTTTCTTTTTACTATATATTTTTTCTTCTTGACAAAGAGTTTTTACTTTTTTTCTTTCTTTAAACACCACCTTTTCAATTCGCAAAAACTCTTTGATCTTCTTGTTTATATTTATTAGTTCAACTGTGGCACCCTTAGAAGTGATCAGCTAGGCCTCTTCTTGTACCTAGCTGCATTTTCTCTATTTTGCCTAGTTTATTCAAAATTTGATACAAGATGTCTTCTACTTGTACTGTTCTTGTTTGATTTCACAGAACTGCTTTAGTTTTCATTTTCTTTCAGTTATCTTTTTTTACTTTTATGTTGGCATTTCTGTTTTCTAACCATTCTTCTATATTCTGTATCTGGAGGTCTAAACCTATCTCACCATATCTTTTATTTGGCTTTTCTTGCATTATGTTTTTGATTCTTAATACCTTTTGTTATTTGCTATCTACTTTTGATCTTTCTTGTTTTTTTTCTTTTGATTCATCTCTTTTTTGTTCTTTTTTTTTTCTTGGATTTTTCCAACTTACTCAGTGGTTATTATACCATATTGGTGTTGTTTGAGCTTCTTCTACTGCTAGAGCATTTGCAAAAGTAATTATTGCAAACTTCTTTTGATTTTTATTTCTGTTGTATGAGATGTATACTGCTTTTGCATCTTTATTTTTTAGGCATTATAACAGAAGTACTTCTAAGGCTTCTTTTGAGATATTTAATAATTTAGCTGTGTACTGTCCTTGCTTATCTCTTTGGTTATAATCTTCATTTCCAATTGTTATATACACTAATTTGTTGTTGCCAAATGACAGTACTAATAGAATATTTTTTTTTCTCTAAGCTTGCTACTATTATCACTAATGCCTTGTATAGTGATCTTTTGACTCATAAAATGTTCAAGTTTTAGAACTTTTTGCCCATATATTTAATTTTTTTTTATTTATATTTGGTGGTATATTTCATATAGTTAACTATTTTTCTTCTTGCAATTCCTTTTTTTTGTTTTTGTTATTTTCTATTACAATGCTTTTCTTTATAGCATCATTTTCTTTTTTTTTTTTTTCTCATTTTTTTATTTTACTTGTTCTTCTTAATTCTTTATTATTTTTTGTTTGTTTTATATTTTTTCCTTTTCTTTTTTTAGTATTATGTTTTTTTTACTGCTCTGTTTCTTGACTTTTATTCTTATTTTCTTATAAAATAAGTTTAAGCCATTTATCTTCTTTTTTCCTAATTCTGTCTATTGTCACATCTCTGCTATGTTCACAATCAAAATCTACTTTTATCTAATTGTTTCAATTTTTGAATACTTTTTTGATTGTTTTAATATAATAATTATTTCTTAAGATCTACTAGACATACTTTATTTTTTCTTCTTTAGATTCACTTGATAAGACATAAGTTGGCATATTTGCCTTAAAGGATTTGTTTTTGTTGCATATTTTGTTTTTCAGAGACTATTGACTATGCTTAATTGTATTTGCAAAAAATGAAATGCTGGTTTTTTCATCAGTTGGTTCTTCTTCTTGTTTTTCTAATTCTATATTTGTGTCTTCACTGTTTTTCTCTATTTCTTGCACTATGTTACTTTTTAGCATTTCAGATTTATTGGCTAATTTGACTTGTTTGATAATATGGTATAGTAATGCTAAGATCTTTTATTTGTTTCTCTAATATTTTTAGCTCTTGTTCATTATTTGTTTTTCTTTCTTCTTGATGTATTAGTTTTTTGTTTATGTTTATATTTATGTTGTATTCAAAAAAGTTTAAATTGAAGCTTATTGACTTAAGCTTTTCTGCCTACTCATTGATTATTTCTTCTTTGAGTCAGCCTGTTTTTGCTACTCTTAATGTTTCTAGTATTTGACCATATACTAACATATTATAAGGTGTAATATGTTTTAGGTCATATATTACTAATTCTTTAGCAATGTGCTCTATATTACTTGGGTTCTGTATAGGAGTTTTGAAAACTTGGTTCAGAATTCTACAGTCTATATGTTTTTGATTTTTATCTTCTATTCCTTTAATATAGGATATGATGTCTGCATTGCAATTTTTATTCATTAGTTTATATTCTAACAATTGGATTAGAATCTTTCTTTTTAGGCTAATCAGTATCTAGAATTAAACTTTGTAATATTTGTTAGTATGTTGTTAGTACTATATTACTGGTTCTATACTGATGCTTGCTATTTCCTAATTAGGTACAAGACTCATTTGTTTGTTGTTGTTTGTTGTTGCTACAGTTATCATATGTTTTGTTTTTTGTTTTTTCAGAATAATGCCAATTTCCCAAAAATTTTTATTTTTCTTACTAAAAATATTGCTGTTTCTTGTTAATATCTTAATGCAGCTTTTTTTGTTTTCTAATCTCTACTATATTATATGTATTTTTTTGATATAGCTTTTTTGTTAGTTGTCTAAAGGATGTTTGCTAGTCTGTTTTTCTGTTATTTTTGTATTTTGTTTTTTCTTGTTTTGGAATTGAGGATCAGCAAGAAGAGTTTTTTTTTTTTGTATATACTATTAAACTTTTATATAAAAAAAATGTATAAAGTAAAATTTTACTTCAATAAAATCATCTTTATTCAATTTTCATATTTGTATAATTGTATAATACTACTTTAACTATCTCTATTAAACAACAACAAATTAATAGTATAATTTGATAATAACCAATCAATGTGTTATTTAATACATAATTAAGAAGAGATAATTAGATAACAAGATGGTTATAAGGCATGCCCCTATATGTATTACATTGTTTTATCAAAATAAATATAAATACTTGAATATGTTTAATGTTAAAACATGATTTCTGATAATGGTGTCTAGAAAACAAAAATCCAAAGATATCCTAATCATGTTTATGTCTTTCTTTTACAGAATGTTACCTTCTTGCTATCCTTTTTTTGCAAGTTGTTATCTTCTTTTCATGAGCTGTTATCTCTCTTTGTAAGCTGTTACCTCTTTTTGCAAGCTGGTACTACCTTCTTTTTGTAAGATGTTACCTTTCTCTTGTGAATTGTTAACTTCTTTTAAGAAATAGATATTACATTTTCTTAGAACAAAATTTCTTGTTTATAAAGTCTATTGACTCTGAAGGAGTTGATTAGGTACTCTATAATAGTCCAAATGAGAATGTTACCCTTTTTTTTGTAAGAGTTTTCTCTCTTGTAGGATGTTTTCTTTTTACTTTCTTGATATGAAATCCCTATTGTAATAAACAAATTTTTGTGTTATTTTTTCTTTTTACAGATTTTTTTTTCACAAACTGAATCATGCATCATTAAATTTATTTTAAATTTATTTTTATTGTTTTTAGAAAAAAGTAAAAAATGTTGCAATAGATGTGAAAGACCTGAGTTTGCAATTATGTGTAGTAGTGCAATTCAAGAACTAACTAATGAAGACATTAAATCATGACTAACAACTGAATTAGATATTTTCATTCACTTATGTTGTAAAAAGAATTCATGAAGAATAAATACCTTTGAACTAGTTAATTATTATTAATTACAATTTAATTATTACTAAATATTTTGATGTTTACAGATTTGCTTTTATACATTTTAATTCATACTATGATGCTAGCATTTTTTTCAAGCATATAAAGGCTACAAAGATGGGCCTTTTGATAAATCTCATGAAACAATCCAAGTTAAAATAAGTGAAACATTTTATTTTGAAATGTGAAATAAAATTACTTATTTAGAGGTAAGTATATTTTACTAAACAATTTTTATTGATAATATTTTTTTTTTATATTTTATTGTTGTAAATTTCAGACACTTTTAAATAAAAAGCTTAAAACTATCACTGAATATGTTGATCAGCCTATAGTATATATTAGCTTTCTCTTCTAAAGATAGTTCAAGAGTTGCAAATTTGTCTAAAAATATACAAAATAGTGAATCTTTGAAAAATATGTAAATACTTTTTTTTTAAAGCTAGTTAATTTACATATTTTCTAAAGTGCCATGTGATATTGATTCAGAACAAGAATATTGTTCTCAAGAAAGTAGTATTAGCTTTACCTCTGTACAAGACATTTCTATGCCACATGATCATTGTATCCAAGGAAACAGTATCAGCTCTACTCCTGTACAAGACAATTCTGTCATTGTATTCAAGAAAACAGTACTGGCTCTACCTCTGTACAAGATATTTATACACTATTACTATTTATAACAACATTCAAAATAGATACATTAATATTGTTATCTATACACTATCTATTTCTTTAAAAGAAGATCTAGAAATTGTTTATAATAATAATTGTGAAATTATTGTAATAACCAAATATCAAGTTATTGATGTATCAGGCTTTGTCTTTTTATTAATATTCCAAATTAACTTGAGGTTAAAATAATATTACTAAACAGGTAATAAAAATATTTAAGAATAAATAATATACAGAACATTTATAACTTATCATAATTTTATTTTTTTTAATAGAATTGATGTAGAATGTAAAGCTAAGGTTACTATAAAAATGATGTAACTTTAATATTCCTTAAGTTAAACGATTTAAAATGATATATAATGATTAAATAATAAAGACCAAATTTTTTTAATTGAAATAAATTTGTCACTTTATTAGAATATCAATAAAGTTATATTAAATCAAATAACCTAAAGATTCTGTACAATTTAGTATTCAATTCCAATTAATTTTATAATTCAAATAATTTTTGTATACTTTTTTGATCTTCTGTTAGTATGTTATAAATATGATAATAATCACTTTCTTTTATAAAATTATTTTACTTATTAACTTATATACTAATGTTAGTTTTGATTATAAGTCTGTTTATCTGTCTGTATTTGATATGCAAATAATTTAAAAATTAAGTATTGTATATATAAATTAAAAGTTAAAAAAGCATTTATTGCCAACCATTTAGTGTTTCTACAGCTAGTAAATATTAGTTATATCTCAGAAAATTGGATATAACTAATTTATCTTCTGCCATTTATGTAATATAACTTTTATGTACTTATTTTAGAATGAACCTAGTTTTTTACATATTAAAATTAAATAGAATAATATATATTTAGTACATAAAAAAGTTATCTAGATGTGGATAGCCAGGAGATAAATTTCTTTTAGTAAATTATAATAGAAATTACAATAATTCTATAAACATAAATACCTATAATATTTATTACTAATAAATCCAAATTCATTAAAATGTAAACCAAACATTTTAATTTATAGTTTGCTATACTAGTATTTAGTAAATATATAGGTTGTCATACTATTAGACATGTGATGCCATAAACAAATCACAAGGCATCTATTTGTTATAAAATTATAACTTACATATAATACAGATCAGTTATTGATAAGTATAAGAAAACAACAAATTAGTAAGGTTATTTAGAATAAGAAGAGTAGATATTAGATCCTTTTTTTTGTTTTTGCTGCTAGTTCAACAAAAAGTTTAGCTTTGTAATAATTTTTTATTCACATACTATTAGAATTCTGATAGTTGTAATAAGCTTAATAGCTGATCAAGCAGGTCAAATATTAAGTATATAAAATTTGATAGCCTGATTGAACAAGTTAAATAGGCAAATTAATTGTATATAAAAAGATAAAGTAATATAGGTAGTAATGGGTCATACATGAGATGTGCAGTTTTTTTTTTGAATCTCACATAGGATTTTTAATATAAGATTATTTGACTTGCATTAGCATATCATCTGGCCTTCATTAATATTAATAGGCCAATTTCTAAGAATGAATAAAATCACTACTTAAAAAAGTTTTGAATGTCATGTAAAAAATATATTAAGCACTAAAAATTCATATAGTTTAACAAAAAATAAATTTAACTGTTAAGTAATAAATAGATTATTTTATTTATTATAGTTAGAATATATTATAATTACAGTTTTTCTAAGTATTTAAAATATTTCATTGCCTTTTAAAATAATTATAATCATCTAATTTATGCAATAGCACAAAGTTTTTATTAATACTACTAAACTATTTATTACTATTTGCTTTTTTCAATAATTTTTTGTTACTGTGTCCTGAATTCAAACAATAATCATAATTATAATCTTTTAAAAGCATATTAATAATTAAATCTTAATTAATTTTTATAATTTATTTTTATTTTTATTTTTTTCTTATTTATTATTAATAAAAATTTGATTATTGTAATCAACATATATTTTTATAATAGTGTATTTATTAGAATTTATGCTTTTAACAATTATTTTTTACTTTAAAGAATTAAAGAAAAAAATTTACTTATTAAATTATTATTGTTATAGTTTATATAAATTGACAATATTATGTGATTTTTGAAACTTTTTTGATAGCTGTTTTATCTAATTTGTATTTCTATATAGTATTTTTTATTTGTTATTATTTTATATATATATATATATATATACTTGATAGATCTTTTTCTGTTATTGGTAGTTTTTTTTAAAAATAATTTTTTTGGTCTTTTAACTTTTATTAATGGCTTTTTTAATAATATAATTCTATAAACTATTACATAAAGAGTATACAATTGGCTATATATATAACTTTTCTATATTACTTATTTAAAGAGTCTACCTAAAGGTTTTTACCAATTGCTATATCTAATACTTCTGCTTAAATATTCTATTTTAAACTTTCTGAATTTACATCTGTATTAACATTACTAGATTAAGCTCAGTTCATTATCTCAATCTTAGAACTATTTATTTTTAAAATAAACCTTTTAGAGCTTTCTGCATCTATTTTTACAATTAATCTAGTATTGCTATGGCAAAATTAATATTTGTTATCAGAATTATATCATTTAACCACTATGTTCTTGTAGAGTTCACTTAAACTCTAGTATTTATTTTACATTATATTTCTAGTACTTTGGTATACTTTTGCCTTTTTATTAAACTTTTAATTCAGATAGCCTATATAAAATTATAATTAGTTTATTAGTATATTAGGTTAGTTTAATATTCTTTTTCTTTAGTTTGTTTTGATAGTCTGATTAATAGTACCTCTGAGACTCTTAATCTAGAAGTTCTTGCCTGTCTAAATACTACAACTTTGATATCTATTTTCTAGTTCTAGTTTTTACAATAGTGCTGTTAAAAATTTGTATTATCTTTCTATTTAAATCTTTTCAAATAGATTTCTTGTTTCTCAATTTCAACAAATTTATACAGTTATAAGAACTTATTTAGAGTTTGAATAATCTGATGCTAGTTTTTATTTTTTTGTATAATGTTATATTTACACAGATATCCTATAACCTGCTAGTTATACTAGTATGATTATTATTACAGGTATTTTAATTTAATTATTAGAAATAGTTATTATAATACAAATGTTATATAAATAATTATTTAAATTTTTATTGTCAATAAAAATTAAACATTTAATCTACTATTTGAAAAGTTGACAACTTATCTATTTCACTAAGTTATCATACTTCTAGTTATTAGTAGTTTTTATTTACTATTTCTTATTATAATAACTATTAATTATTATTAAGTTATTCTTTAAAATATTATTATAATAGAATGTAGCAATCTAATGAAGTAAACAGGTTGTTAACTCCCAAGTGGTAGGTCTAGTATTCAAATTCTATGAATAGTGAAATTTGAAAATTATACCTGTATTATAGTAACTATGTTTTGTCAATCAGTTGAATAGAAGAAATGATATATAATCTTAGAAACACTATCTTGAATGGAAGCTTGAAACATCTATGCAAAGTGTAATATTATATGTATATAAAGAAATATTAATAACTAGTGTTGTATAAGACTTTAGTACAAACCTACAATAAAACCATCAGGTGCATAATACTAAGAAACTGAAGCACAAAAACTTATTTAAAAATCCTGAGTAAAAAGGTAGCATAAACTTTTAACAGTATTATCAGACTATCAGAAGGCCCAAAAAAGAATTACTAAAATTACTAGAATGAATTAAATGACAACATGTATAGAGAAGCATATACCAACCAGACTGCCAGAAATTACTAGAAAAAAAGAATCTTAGAATACTATACCAAACTATTTGAATTGATAATTTGTAAAGTCTTGTAGGTCTTGTGAGTTCAAAAGTAAAAGATAGAAGTTAGAAAAAGAAGATATTAAGGTTTTAGTAACCTTTATAAGAATATAGCAGTTTAATGATTAGCTCTAACTACAAGTGATAGTCTAGACTAGAGTGATACTAGGTTAGCTGTAAGTACAAAATACAAAAGGTTTTAATAAACTTAGTATAAAGTTAAACATGTCTTTATAACTATAATATATTTGCAAATTAACACTGCAATTGATAGAATAAGCATTAAGAAAAAAAATAGAGTTATATATCAATTGGTAACTGAAGAATATATAACAATATAAATCACTTTTGCTAATTTATAATAATTGTAATACTAATTAATATTTAACAAAAAGAATATAAATTTTATTTTTTTTTTTTTTTTAAGATAAGGTTTTGCTCATATCTTTATTAATTTGTTAAAGAAGCCTCCAAGTTCTTCTCTGGATATAAATTACAAACTTATTTCAATTATAAATATATTACAAGAATGAAGCTCAGACTATAGACAGATTTCTATCTAATTTATCTGCAACCTAAACCTACTAGAGT
>CAJVQA010008216.1:0-13136 GCA_910591915.1 Cetraspora pellucida | reverse complement strand
ATAACTTAAAATAAATATACTATGTTATTATGTACTTAGAGATTTACTCTATTAAATAATTTATATTAATAAACTTTTTGCTATTAGCCAAAATTTTATTTTAAATTAATTTTACTATATTATGATTAAATATTTATTCTATTATTATTTTTTAATTTTAATAAACTTTGAGTTCTTTAAATAATTTCTTAATTTATTTCATCTTATTTGCACTCCACATTATTAGATAAATTCTTTTGCTATATTTTGAAATATTTTCATTGCGCAATAATTTTAAAAATTTTTTCGCAATATTGCAAAAATTTTTTCATAGTGCAATAATTTCGAAATTTATTTGCAATATTTCGAAAGAATTTGCATTTTACAAAAATTTCGAAATTTCTTTTGGATTATTTCGAAATTTTTGCACTATGCAAATTCTTTTAAAATATTTCACATCTATAATTTTGCTGATGACAGTCTACAGCTTAACAAAAAAAATAATAGCAAAAGATAGAATAGATCAAGAAGGTGATTTTGCTACTAATTTGGTATCTCTTTTATGATCTACTACTAAAAAGAATACAAGAAGATAAATCATTAGGCTACATAGTAGAACAAGAAATAACAGAAAGAGTACATAGTAACAACATTACAAGATATCGACAAGCAGCAAGCATATATGCAAACAACACAATATAGATTGCAAATAGCAAAAAGCATTTATTAAGAATTCTGAGTATTGCAGAAGAGTTTTTCAAAGTAAATGATATTGAAATAAATAGATTCAAATCAAAGCTCATAATAATGAATATGAAGATTAAAAAAAAAGAAAAAAAAATCACTTTTAGTTATAGCAAAATAATAAAAAAACCCAAAAACAAGATTGTAAGATTACTGAAAATCTGGCTAAATAGCAAAATGAAAGAAGTGCTATTATGTAAAAAAGTAAAAGAAATAGCTATTCAAACAATTAAAAATCTAAGATACAAAAAAATAACAATAGACCAGATTACATATATAAACAATGCAATAATAATTTTTAAGTTAGAGTATTTTTTACAATTAACAAAGATATCAGAAAGAATAATTAATGAAATACACCAACTATTAATATGTTTGGCCAAATATAAATGCAATATGATGAAAATATCAAGCAATTGCACAATTAAATACAAAGACCTAGGCAATTGTGAATCATTAAGCCAAGAAATAACAACTAAGCAAATTAGTAGTATTTTTTCAAGGCTTAACAAACAAGATAGTTTAGGTGAATTAACAAGACTTAGAATAGCTCAAGGATGTCAGAAAGTAGACCTAACAAAAGACATCTGGCATATTAAAAATAAACTAGAAGCTAAAAAGTTCTAAAAGAATAACCTAGCATGTCAAACAATAACTAAAGCAAAAAAAATAAGAATAAATATCAAAACAGCAAAATGGCTATAAAAAGTATATGGACATGATAAACAAATAAAAGACATGCTAGAAATAAAAACATGAATAGCAAGTAGTAGCACAATAAACAAATAGGATTATTATATATAAATTAGCTAATAGATATAAAAGATGATAACTTAATCATATAAAGACAGCTCAAGAGTCTTCAAGATCTATTATGTAAGAAAAAGAAAGCCATATAGTTTAGTGAAATAGAAAGAAAAATGCTAAAATGCAAGCAAGCGGAGAAATACAAAACCATTACAAAATAAACAGCTATAACACACAGGCAGATATTAGAAGACTGAAAAAAAAAAATGAATTATATACAAAACAAAACACAACTAGCAATTCAGTAAAGTAACTAAGAAAAAAAATATATATATTAACAGAGCATTGGCTAATATATAAAAAAAAAAAAAAACATATACAAAAATAAG
Organism: Cetraspora pellucida; assembly: GCA_910591915.1. NCBI lineage: Eukaryota > Fungi > Glomeromycota > Glomeromycetes > Diversisporales > Gigasporaceae > Cetraspora > Cetraspora pellucida. The sequence continues at coordinate 11,277 of CAJVQA010008216.1, read as the reverse complement.
TTTATATAAAGATTGTAAAAATAGATCAGAACAGGCAACAGATAAGTATAAAAGATGGATAAAACAAAACCAGAATATAAAAGTAGTTCCAAAGTTACTAATAGAAAAAACAAACAATAAGATAAATACAACATTAGAGCAGTTATTAGAAAACAGAAGAATAGAAGAATAGAAAAAAGATAAAATGAAGCTACTAGAATTGAGACTAGCAGAAGAATTAGAAATAGAATTAATTAAGAAACAAGGTTTAAATGGTATAATTACAAATCAGCTAACAGAGATTCTAATACAGAACAAGAGAAAGAACAAAAAAAAGTACATTATCTATACTGATAAAGTATTATACAAGAAGAGAAAAAGAAACAATATAAAAAAGATAAGTATTGGCTAGATACAAGTAGGTAATAAAGAAGACTGACCAGAGAAGAAAACTGCATTTGAATTCGAGAGTTGGTCATTAGCAACAATAGCAGAACTAGCATCAATATAGACAGCAATTTTAACAATTTCAAAAGAAAAAAATATAGAAATATTGTTACAAGGTTGTAGCCTTCTTGGTATAATACAATTAAATAACAAGATTATCTGATATAATAATTGACTATTGTAAATATATATGGAGTAAGGGTGTAGTAGTTTACTTTATTACATAGCAATAAGCAAATAGTTCAAGATAGTAACAATATATAAATTAATTTTATTAAATAAACACATAGTGACAACCTTGTTTGTAGAAATTACTTTAAAGAGGAAATATTACTTTTACAAGTTAGAGATAAAGGTAGAAAGTTCTAGATCGAAGTATAAAAACTTGAAATTGGCAAGGAAGAAGAAAAAGTACACTTTATATATTTTTTATCTAGTAGAGATAGTAGAAATTCAAGCAACATTACTTGATACTATACTCAGAGTAATGAAAGTTTAAACAACATTAGATATTATTGTACTTAGGATAGTAGAGGTTCGAACAATGTTAAATGATACTATGCTTAGAATAGTAGGAACTGTGCAAAGACAACTAAAGATATTGTTTATATCATTTGTCATTTGTGCTTAAAACACTTGGAACTTGTACTTAGGTACTTGGATCTATACAAAAACATTTAGAATTTGTACAAAGATACTTAAGGTTTATGCAAGAATTCTTAAGATTCATATTGGAATACTTGAGATTCTTGTATTGCAACATTTGGCACAGTAATTTGATGCTAAAATATATGAAACTTATATAAGATTACTTTAGTTTTGTAAAATAATAGTAACATTATAGATGTTACTCAGTGTTATGTGGCTGTATCACATTTCTAGTAGCTAATTAAGATCTTTTTATCTATCTACTATATAATATAACTATCAACTAATTAATAACTAATAACTAAATATAAATATTTTATAATATATAAAATACAATAATAAATATATATATAATTGCTAATATTATTATATAATATATTATACTAAACAAAAACAACTCTTTCTAATAATTATTTGAACTAAACTTTTTTTTTTTCTCTTAGTCAGTCATATTAATACTTTATTAAGATTCATGAAATTACTATTGCAATTATATAGGTGTATCTAACAACTAAGTTTAGCATCACTCAACCATCCTAATGATGCCTAATTGCAACCTGTCACATTACTTCAAACAGAAATAAACTGCTTATCTGACTACTTAAAGTCCATAATAAAAAGGTCTTTCCCCTTTTATGACAAGCCTCAAAATTGTCTTTCTGGCTTCATCTTTGATTTATTTTTTCTTCTTTTTTAATTATCAAGCAAGAGAATTCTATAATTCTTGTTACAAAACCTAAATATAAGTCAAAAGAAAAAAATAAAAAATAAAAAAAAGAAGGACAAAAAAAAAGAACAAAAAGAAACATGAAGACACTATTTTTGTCTGTGCTTGGCTTTAAAAAATTCTATATAATACTAAATAAAGAATACTTTATATTTGCTTTATTTCTGTATTATAATATATTCTATTTGTCATATAGAGAAAATAGTCAAAGTTTTTATTTTTCTCTTGAGTTTGACATATGTTATCCATCATAGGTCTGATACTTATATCATGATTTTCTCATGACTAATGTTACTGATTTGGAAAAATAAACAGTATTGATCCTTTGAAGGAAGTATGCCAGATTTCTTACTTTTTAGTAAAAATTTCAAGAAAAAAATCCAATAGTGAAGATGAAAAGAAAAACTAATTTGAAAAAGAGTTGTAAGAGTTATGCTATATAGAATATTATATTAAAACAAGTAACTATTTAGGCCTAAGCCCTTATAACATTTGACAAAGCTTCAAAGCTTATTTATTACTTCTTTGCTTGATAGTATTCATATTTTATTAAGAGACTTCATTTACAAGGATTCGAGTCTTTTTTAGCTCTTTTCAGTTACAACCAAACATGTAGTAAATAGCTTCCTTAGTTACTCCAAAGTAGAGTTTTGTTATATTTAAATATAATAACTACTGTATATAGTTTTTATAGGTCAGACTTTTGAAAAAAGTTGGTGTGAAAGATCATCAGAAAGAGTTATAAACTAAACTTTTCAAAAAGCCAAACTACAGAAAAATGATATAGTTAATATATTAAACTTTATAAAAACTTTTTTAAAATACTATACATATATAGTTGAACATTGAAATAGAATTAAAAAAAAAGTTGCAGCTTTGTGGTGATAGTTTAAATGCATTTTGGAACTATAGAAGAAGTAGTTAGTGAAAGCCAAAGTTTTTTTTAAGTAAACAACAAAGTTGGATATATTAGTTCTATACAACTGTAAAATCTATAAAGAACACTTATAAAGATCAAAAACTTACAAAAGTTACAAAGTTGGGTCACCTCTCACCTTTACTTTGGTTTAAGAAAATTTTATAAAAGTGAGTGATTTAGCTTACCCCTTCTAAAGATCGATATATAAAACTACCAAAACAGTTAGCAGTGTTTACTTCCTAAATGAGTTTGTTGATAATATAGTTCAGAAACAATACAGTAATACAAACATGACTATACACATGCCTCAAAATACTAAAAACCTGAAAATACTATCTTTAGACTAACTAATGCTCTATACTGACCCTCTATGATCAAGTCAAAGATTTTTTCTTTTTACATAGTTTTTTATTAAATAATCTAAGTAAATAGAAAAATAGTAGAGTTATTTTTATTTAGTATAGTTTATAATTTTTGAAGACCTAATACAAACATATAATTGTGACTGTTTGATATTTGTGAATTGTAAGTTTTACATATTTTCTTTTTTCTTATTTATTGTTTTTCCTCTTTTATTTCTTAATTTGTATCTTTTATCATTTATCTCTATATCTCTTTTTTGTTTTTTATATAAAAAAATTTTTTTTTATTTTTTGCTTTGCTACAAAAAGATATCATCAAATTGGTAATGTCCTATTGTAGAGCAACAGTTAAATAAGCAATCTATCTCTAACTGAGATAGTGTAGTAGATCATATTTAGATACCATCTGGGTGACTGAATAATGCTAGACTTATATATCAGGAAAATTCTATATAATCTGTATAGTTTCAAGAATTCTGATAAAGTATTAGCATAATTGCTAAAGTTAAAAAAAAAAAAAAAAAAAAAAAAAAAAAATATATATATATATATATATATATATACTATACTAAAATCTACTTTGTAACAATATATACTGATAGCATTACAATATTAAGAAATATTAATAAAACAATTCAAAATATAGAAGATGAAAATATTATAAAGAGGAAAAATGCAATATAAATAATGAACATTATAGGTCTTATCAAAAACAAGAATATAAAAATAGAAATAGTTAAAGTTAAAAGTCATAGTAAAGATAAATAAAATAACAGAGCAAACTTTCTTGTAAAAAAAAAAGCAACTTATGAAAATATAATATATACAAAAAGAATTAGTTATAAGTGATGAAATAGAATACCATCTGGAATAAAAAAATAAAAAAATCAACATATTAGCAAAACTTCTGTGTAAAATAATAGTGAATGCCAAAATTGGAACCAGTTGAAGAGAAACAATCTAATAAAAACACTAGAGCCAAAAATAAAAAATGTATTATATAATTGAATAAGTTTTTAGAAAGAAATAAACAAAACAAAAAGAGTTTACTGTATATTAAGAAAACTTATCATAAGAAGAGTTATAGTAATTAAGTATATAATAAACAGATTACTAATATTTGAAAAGTTAAGCAGAAGAAGTTCAGAAGTATATACAATTGCAGAATGCCAGATATGCCAAATTAAAAAGAAAAAAATACAAACATATTTAGCAAGTTGTAGTGAACAAAGAAGTTTGTAGAAATAAATTCAAAAAGTTGCAACAATAATAGCATAAAATAGGTTTAAAGAAGAAGAGAAGAACAGAATCCCATTACGAATCTTATATGAAATACTATTTGAAAAATCAGAAGCTAAAGAATTTAAAAACAAAGAAATGCTGATAAAAGAACTCATGAAAATAAAAGTAGAAAAGAAACTTGAATGACTTCTAAGCAAATAAGCAATACAGAAATGCATAGATATAATAATAAGAATAGTATGAAACACCTTCTATAACCAAGTATAGAGAGTCTAATATGAAAAAACACAAGACTGAGAAAAGAAGACTAATATAACAAACAAGATGAAAAAGATGTTTGTACAAAAAAAAAAATGAATAAAAGAAAGAAGAAAGATAAACAAACAAGAAAAAAAGAAAAATAAAGAAAAATAAAGAAAATAAATCAAATAAAGAAAAAAGTTTTGAAGATAATCAATATGCTTATTATAGAAGAAAAAAGGTCCTTCTAGTATGACTTTAAGTAGTTAGACAAGTATTCTATCTTTAACTAAGATAATATAACAGGTTGCACTTAGGTATTATAAGGGTGACTGAGTGATGCTAGACTTAGGTATTGGAAAATTCTATATAATTGTATATGTATAGAGTTTTAAGAATCTTAATAAAATACTAATGTAACTGCTTAAGGTTAAAAAAAAAAAAAAAAAAAAAAAAAAATAAGCAGTTTAATTATTAAGACTTTACTTTTTTGATTATAATCTATAGATATTTCTAAGTCTAAAAGTTCAATAATTCTTATAAAAGATAAATATTTTGATTAATTATAGTCAATACAAAAAAGACAATAGATAACAATCTTCAATATATATTTAACTTTTATAATATCTAGAAGATTATTGAATTTAAAATTTTTTTTTTTTTGATGTTAAAGTGACCTCTTTGATCTTTAAATTTTATTTTTAATTATTTGTTTTTTATTTTTCTTTATTGATTTTCTTTAAATAAAAGATCTTCTACTTGACACTCATGCTATTTAAAGTTTACTACAGCTTGCTAGTTTTTAGTAAATTTATTACAATATTATTCAAAATAATAATAAAAAAAGAATCAATGTTTACAATATAAAAACTAAAATTAAATTATCAATTTCAAAGAATAATCAAGAATCTGACATGACAATTATAAAATTTTATTTTACAAAAAAAGTTTATTTAAAGTTCAAATATTTCTAAAGTGATAATAATAATGAAATAAATTGACTTAGTTATAAACGTTTTTTATAAAGGTTAGGTACATTCATACATGCTGCATTAATTGTATTTTTTGATATCTATATAACCCCCGTTAACCCTAACTGAATCAAAAAAGTAACCCTAACTGGTACTTGGCTCCTTTTTATAGTAATAAATAAAACACATCTTTGAAATTATTACAGTATTAACTTATTGATCCAACATAGAAAATAAAAAACAAATGCTTGTAAAAAAAATCGAATTTGCCTACAAATTTAACCAAAAAAAAAAACGTATAAATAAAATTTTAAGCGATTTATATTATTCATTAAAAAAACCCTTTTGATATTTATTGGTTGATAACAGTTCATAAATACGCTAAAGACATTTTCTGGTTAGTGATCCGGATCACATAATAACATGTACCCGGCAGATATGTCCGGCTACCATTTTTTGCGGGCGACGCTAAGGTCGTTCCAATTGATCTCGTAACTCACGTGAACTGAAAATCAATCCTATGCCTTGGCGCTGTTCTGTCGTGCCCCAATCCTAATGTTATGACATATAAGGTAACAGATATATGTAACGTACGTACGTACGTACATAACTAGATTATCTCAAAAAACACTGATCGTGTATGTATTGTTACAATTCTTCGAGAGTCAAAGTTCAGCACAGCGAAAACTTAAATATTACAAGTTTTTGCTCTCCGACACTCATATGAGTGCTGCTAAGAGAAAATGAGAAATCAGACTTCATGTATCAGACTAAACCCTGAAAAATTTGATCAGCAATATATAACGATAATGAAATCGAACTTCAATAGATAATTGAAAGCGCGGTGTCCATCTGGGCTGATTTTTGGAATTTTACATTTTATCTACCAGTCCGTTTTAAATGGAACAACTACCAAAATAGACTGGTAGATCAAGATAAAATCAGCCCATATGCTCATTTTCTTAAAACGCATTCATCTCTATCGCCTATTGGACTATACCTAATTTGGATAATCATAATACATCAAATTATCCGCCTGGGTTCTTGTGATGTGTACCGTGTGATGAATAGTATCGACAAAAACATTAAGGCAATAAATATATAATGTGTTATTATTCATCACGTAATTTAGCCCAAATAATTTGTAGTGCTGAATCTACGTATTAGTCTATTAATTGTACCGCACTAGAATTTATTACGGGTTCGAGTTTAGTACATAATAAATGCCATTTTTACCTTTTTTTTATATCAAATTTATCGATTCATCGTTATGTGAATTTCTTCCCAAATTTTCACGTGTAGATCTACACAATTTGTCCAATCAAACGACCTTCTTCCAATGATGAATATTCGGATTTTTATTTTTTGACCGGGTAAGACCTCTAACCTCGATGTTGTCAAGTTCTAGTAAAACCTTAAAAAAAGGGAATCTTTCTGACATTTCTGATAGACATTCTTCTTCTACCGTAACAAGAAAATCGTCGAAAAACTCGACGTCAACCAATGATACAGCAACAAATGAATCTTATTCGAGTTTATCACCTGAAACTCAAAACATTATAAACTCAATAAAATCAACTGAGAAAAAAAAAACAAATGTCTCACGCGCTATGGTAGAGGAAATTTTGAGAGATGCCAAACTAAAGGCTGCAACTCGAGCTATTGAAAATAACCCTTCATCAGCTTCAACGAAGAAGTTAGATACTTCTCGTTTGGTTGGCACTAAATCGATGTCCTCTGTTGGAAATTCATTAGAAAATAAATATGGTTTTAATACATTATCCACATCAGATCAAGTTGAAAAAAAATCGCAACTCGAACAAAATCAAGATTCTTTCTCTAAAGATGAAGTAGCTGAAAATTCTAAAGCGCAGTCAACAAACCGAACTTATTCACGTTTATTCCCAACTCGTTTGGCAAGCTTAATAGGAATTAATACCGGAATAGATTCATCAAAAACTGAATCAAAACTTGAATCTACTGCCACAACAGATGATGTTACTATACAAACAGGAAATAGTGCTAATCATGTGACTGGTATAGATACTTCTCGAAATATTAGTCAAGTCAATGATGATAATAAATTTTCTCATATTATTGACGAAACCAATGTATCAAAATCTGCATCGTCTAAAGAGCCTGAACGTTCAAAACAGGGATCTAACATAAGTGTTGATACAAATTTAGCTAGAGTTCCTCGAAAGGAACAGAAATATGTAGTAAGATCCACTTCCTCACCTCGTTTTACAAAAAAACGTGGTAAAGTTATTCGTCGCTCAAGCGCCAAAATCGTACCAAAACATGGATCAGAGACATCGGAGGATTATCAACGTGTATCAAAATCACCCGTCAAAACAGTTGAGATATCTAGCGAACTGGACGAAATAAATGCCCAATTTCAAGAAACTCTTACTGAATTTTCAAAAAGATATCAAGATTCAACTGTCGCACTCGCAGAAAAGTCTTATCTTTTGAAGAGAAATCAGGAATTATGGCATACTGTAGCAGCCAAAGAGGAGGAAATAGAATATCTTAAAAATGAATTATGGCAAGCTGGAATCAAAATTCAAGATTATGAATCTGATCTTAAAGATATTATCGAACAACAACAAGAACCTCTTACACTCACTCAAGAAGACTTAATACGTATCGAAAGGGAAATAGATGATCAAGAAGTTTTAATCAATGGATACCAAGGAGAAAACGACAAATTGGTTGGTGAGATAAAGAATTTAAATGAAAGATTACGAGTCACTGAAGATGAACGAGACAATCACTATAATAAAATTAACGAATTATATAAAGAAATTGAACAATTGAAGGAATCTTTACATGAACAGGAGACTAAAGAATTAGTTCCAGACGGTACTATGCGACAAATCGAAGATATGAAAAAAGAAATTGAACGTTTAAAAGAAAAGGAATTATCCTATGAGTATAAAGAACTTGCTCTGAAGGAAATGGATGGATTAAAAAAAGAATTGAGCGCACTCAGAGACATAGAGAGTGAATATATGATTAAAGTTGACGATTTGGAGCATCAATTGGCTGAAGCCAATGAAGAAATCGAAAATGTTACACGATCTAAAACAGAATCATTGGAAAAATTGACTGAAGAGATGAATATAATGAAATATAAGTATGAATCACAAATTGAGAGTGTGAAAAAAGAATCGATTTCAAAAGAAGGGAGAGAAACTCGCTTTCGTAAACTACAAAATGCTCTCGAGAAAATAGAAATAATAGCGGGCTCAAATCCAGAGGTGACTCAGGCATGTACTGAATTGCGAAGAATCAATCTCCTTCCACCTAAAAAGAGGCGTAAGTCAGCAGCAGATGTATCTAAAGACATATATGGATACAATACTAAAGAAGCACGATCAACCCGTTCACCCACAACCAAAAATCTTAAAAGAAGCCCATCTCAATCATCATTGGGCCGAAAGTCGCGAGCAAGCTCTGTTAGCCGTACCGTGAGTCCTACGCCATCTGTATTATCAAGCGTGAGCGCTTTTAGTAGCAAAGACCTTCAGGATGAAGAAACTTTATATAGCAGCGAAGAGATAATTGAATTAAAAGAAAAGGTCACAAGACTTGAGGAAGAAAACAAAGTCTCCAATGAGTCAATAGAAAAATTAGAAGAAGAATTGAAGCTACTCAATGAAACAAAATCTAAATTTGAAGAAGAAGTAAATAGTCTAAAACAAGAAAAGGAGAAGTGCGATCGTAAAATGAAAGAGATGGAGGAATTGTTGTTAGAACTTCCTCCGGGTGAACCAGAAGATAGCGATGAAAGTGCTAGTAAACAGATGTTATTACCTAATCCTCAACCAGTAATTCCTCCACAAAACTTAATTCAAGAATTAGATAACAAACAAAACATCATTGAAGAATTAGTAGGAAAATTGAAAAGAAAAGAAGAACAATTAGAATATTATCAAAATGCTTATCTTGAAAAAGCTGAGGAATATGAGCAATTAGTTGAGAGAACACAAGCCGCCGCAACAACTCAAATAGTACCTAATAATACTACTTCAGAAGGAGGAGAATCTAATAATGTTGATGGCATTAGTGATCCATTAAAGGTTATTACTGATGTATCGTCTACTAATGAAATCAAAGACATTTCCCTTGCAAGTGATCTTATGGATTTCTTTGGTCTTGGAGATAATCAGGAAATTTCTGCAATTGAAAAGCTCATTGCACAATTGGAAAGAACCATTGTCGAAAGAACAATGCAGAGAGACGCAGCTCATCAACGAGCAACTGATGCTGAGACAAAACTTTTGGCACTATCAAGAGAAAAAATGACATGGGGAAGTGGATACGATACAACAGTCAAGAAGCTTAAAACACAGGTTCAACATCTGCAGGAGTTATTGCAGATGGAAAAGAAAACGGCAAGAAAATCATTATCGAACGGTTCTACACAGGATAAAAATGATAATTCACATGAACAACCGTTACAAACGGAACATAATTCAACGAGTGATCAACCTCAATCCACAAATGATTCGACATGTGACTTGAAAGATCTTCGCAATCAAATCGAGTTGTTGACCGCTGAAAATAAGAGCTTAAAGGCCCAATTGACTACTTCAGAAGCCATAAGACAGGCAGTTCACGAGAATACTCTAACTATATTGCAACAGGCCAACAAGTCTTCTCATACTACCGGTGAAAATGCGAGTGGAATAAGAAAATTAGCACTTGAAAAAGAGGCGGAAGTCAGTGTTTGGAAAGGTCGATGTGCTGGGCTGGAGAATGTAATTGAAAGGCAGCGTGAACTTCTTTCAATTATTGCTCCTATATCCGGCAATGCTATTACAATCGGAACTAAAAATTTGACAGATGGTAATGGAGAAATAAAAAAACTTTTCGAGAACGATGGTGTTGATGAAAACACACTCACAGATCTTTCAGAGTCCGCAAAGAAACTGGTTCAACAACTTCGAGAAGAAAACGCGTTATTACGCAAAGCACTCCCAATATGTCAACAACAAATAAGTAAAAACGAAGATGACCCACCAAAATATACGCCACCATTGATGCCCTTTTCATCATCTACACCTACATCAATCCAGCTTGATGCACTTGCATCACAGATCTCTGAAATGGAGGCTCGTTTCTTAAAACGCGAAAAGGAATTGCAGGATGTCATTGCTGAAACCAAACGGCAAGGGGAATTACAACTAGAACGATGGAGTACTGAGTGGACCCGGATATCTAACAAGATATCCGGATAGACATTCTATTTTATATTTCTTTGAATTTATTTATAAATAGATGTTTATTTAGTTATTCAATTTTAATCCAAGTTGTATCCAGCTTACATTATACATTAGTTTATTGCGGATTTTGATTTAATAACGAACAAACATGTCTCTTAATTGGTTCAATTAAGATATTAGCACCAGTTTATATATTCAACTTCCATAGAAAATCACTGCCATATTCAAATTTCACTTTTATATTGTTATATTTGTAAGATACTTTGTTATATTTTGCTGAACTAAATAGAGCAATTTTTCTTTACAAAATACAGTATTCGCAAAAAAAATTGTCAATTTAGTTATCAATACTTGCTACTAGTAAAATTTTATAAATATATAAATAATACGTGTATACATATTTTAATTAAACAGAATATTTCTTTTTATAAAGGTTTAAAGGTAGAGGGTAATATATTGAAATTATATATAAACTCAATGGTAAAATTTTTTTATATTTAATTTTATAAAA
>CAJVQA010008215.1:0-13138 GCA_910591915.1 Cetraspora pellucida | reverse complement strand
ACTGTGTATCACAAGTACTATCACATGATGGGTGATCGACAATGATCGACAAAAGCTGGCACAGAATTTTTTTGTGCAAAACTCTTTCTTCCATTTTAATAAATAGTTTAAGAAAGCCTTTTCTTTATATAGTTAACAATTTATTAATAATATTAATAAAACTAAAATATTCAACTATTTAAAATACTAGTTTAAATAACACTTTTTTCACATTTTAAAGAATTTTTATCTACTAGTTATAAATTCAAAAAATTACACAATTTATAAAAATGATATTATAAAACTTTTAAACAATTTAATTACTATATTCTTACCTGTACAGACTCTAAATATTCTTATTTTTAATTTAATAAAATATTAAAAGAAAAAGAAAAAAAACAAACACAAATCAACAAAATGTTATTAAACAACAGCTATAACATAATTCATTTAGACTTATAAAACATTTTTTTGATAAATTATATAAAAAATATTTTAAAATAGTTAAATTATAAAATCAACTCTATCTTAATCCATTTGTTTTCTACATCAAAGAAAAATATAAAACTACTTATTAAAAACAGATAGCTACTACTATTTTTAACAAACTTGTAATAAAAGCAGAAGAATATACTTGTTCTGCCAACTTTGTTAAAATCAACTTAAAATGTTATAGCTTTTATTTTTACCAATATCTAATTATTTAATTATTTATCAAAACATTGCTGCTCAAAATTATAATATAGATAAAATAGACAAATAACAAGCAATTGACTTTTTTATATATATAATTAAAGTTTTTAATTGTACATATGATAATTTATCTAATTACTCTAAAATTACTAAATTTTACTAAAAAAAGATTCTTTCAAAAGTAAAAAAATACTATATGACAAATTCAATATTAAATTTAAAATTTTTATCTTTATTAAAGAGTCAATCTTCTTAAAAAAGAGAAAGAGGCTTTTTTTCACTAAAATTATTTTCTACAAAACCTATAAATACAGCTACCACCTTATTAAAAGAGATAACTGTAGTATTTGGTAAAGAAAATAATATAAATAACTAGACAAAAAGCCTATTTATATAGGTAACTAAGAAAATAATAATCAAACTTATATACAAAGCAGACTATAGAACTCTTTGTAGCTGTAAGAGCTGAGCTTTAAATAATAAGTACCTCAGTAAAAGACAACTTATTAAAATTAATTACAATATTTTTAAAACTCTTGATTTAAATACATGCTACTGTCGTCTCAGAAATCGGCGAGTCTGTCGCTAAACTATTCTAACTCTCGTGTAACCTATGGCAGTTCTATTCTAATTTTTATTTTCTTTCTTGTCTCAACTGGGATTTTACTATGTCGAATCGGGGTTGGAACTCTTCTCTGTCGTTCGTTACGGTTTACTGGGCACATAACTAGATGAGTGATCAATTATGGGTTTAGTTTATTATTGGGTTAATGGGTATTGTTAGAGATGAGATTTATGATAATAACTGGTTATAAGGCAACACTTTCACTTGTACTATGGGTCGGATAGTTAGGTTATATTTCACAATTGTAATCACTGGCCTTTTGGCCTGGTTGAATTTCCCTTTATTTATAATAAATGTTCTTGTCTATTTACATTATGAGATTGTCTAATATGTCAAACATATCTAATATGTCGTATATATCTAATTTATCATATATATCACATTTATTTAATATATCACACTTATGCGATATAACAGATATATCAGATATATTAGACATATTCAATATATATGACATACCTGACATTTCTGACATTCGGGATCTTCGTCATGTGCACTGGTCACGTTTTCGGGTCTCACACTACAATCTATTTTTATACAAAAATAACTTATTATTTCTTTATTATCTACAAATACGTATTATACACATTTATCCAATATTTAAAATATTATAACTTCATCAAATCATTCAAAATATCTATAAATCTTTTTATACAGAAATTTATATTTATACTAATTACAATAAATATTAATAAATAAAAAGTTTACAACTATATCAAATATCAAATAACTACAGTAACTAATAATAAATACAAAAAACTAATCCTTTAAAAATCTAAACTAGTAACTATTTGATCAATTAAAGACTAAACAATCTATACTACTAAAACAGCAATACATTACATATACACTTGTATAATAATTTACTTTTTAACTATATCTTACTTATTTATCTTTAATACTATAAATATTATTAACTATCTTTAAAATTCTCTGTTAACTTTTTTATTAATAACTTTCAAATCAAACTTAATATTACAATATACAATGTTCAAGAATACAATATATAGAAAAAATAACTACTATAAAAAGATTATTGTTTAACTCATAATTTTTATATAATCAATCTTACTAAAACAAAAATTTCTAAAAATATAAAGACCAAATTTTAAAACATATCTTACTATTTATATTTTTGGTTTAACACTATAGAATCTAAAGAAATAACATTTTTAATAATTAGAAACAACATCCAATCTCATATATATAATGTACTTATATAATCTGATAGTACTATTGTTATAAATTTATTTTTTAAACATAGTTATAAATTTAGAATTATTGAGAATGGTGATTCTAATATAGTGGTTGAATTGTTATTTTTCAAGCAGTAGATCCAAAATTCAAATTTCATTGGTGATAGAAATTTAAAAAATAATCCTATTCTAGTAACTTGTATGAAATATTTGGAATTATAACTTTGGTTGTACCAAGACTAACTTTGGGAGTTTACAATATTATACAAATAAATTCTAAAAGTATATACTCTATAAGAAGTTCTGTTTAGAAATTCTGAGTAAAAAGATAGTACTATCTTCTATAGTACTATCTAGAAAAATCTTGTGCTGAAGATAAAAACCTGAAACAGATAACCTGTACAAACTAAATTATCTTGATTTAGTATTTGTAAGTCTAATTTTTATAATTTTTTATTAATTATAACTGGTATTTTATATTTTAGTTTAAATAAGTTTTTTTCTTTTGATTACTAATATAAATCATGTCAGTTTAGGTCACAGATAAACTAGTATGGGCTCTTATTCTTGCATATAATTTTTATTTTGTTACAAACAACCTTAGTTTATTTTAGTACTCTTGTACTAAAATATACAATTAAAATTATTAATAAAGATATGAGCAAGGCCTCACCTTAACACCAAAAAAAAACTAATATAAACCATGACTCTAAGTACATAATAGATAGTAGACATTAAAATGTCAATGTTTTCTTATTTTTTAAGATGAGAGTAAACTTTAACAATACTTAAATAATAACAAGAAATAATAAGATTTATTATTCTATAAATTGATTTATACAAAATAACTGAATAATTACTTTTATTAAATCTTCAAACAAATAGTAGTTTAACTATATTTTTTTAATATAAAAAATAATTAAGAAACTAATATCATAGATACAATTTACTTCCCTTGTAGAGTAACCTTTTTGCAATAAAAATAAAAAGTTAACACTTTAGACTAAACTTGTTTATTTCTTTTTTTTAAAAACTTAATTATAAATAAGATTCACCATTGTATAAAGATGTAAAACATTAATAAAATTTACTTTTATATAATTATTTGTACTGTACATAAACATCATTTTGATCTTTATAGAAAATTATTAAAAGTAATGCATCATGTGTTTTGTAATATACAAGCAATTATTTTTGCATTAGCAATAATAACAGTTACTAAAATTTTAATATTAAAAAAAAGTAACTATTTAGAAATAAAAAATAAAAGATTCATCTAGAATTGCATGAAATAATGTGACCTAACTAATTTTTTATTTTGCTCCATTACTTATGATCACCACTATATATATTTAATTACTATATCGTAAATATATCATATATCATAACCAATTAAATAATAAATAATTATTAAAAATTATATATATATATTTTTATTATAATATATTGATATTTATCATAATTAATTAAATAATACGTAATTATTAAAAATTTGCGCTGTGACTATTTCAAAGTATCACCAAACATATTTTATAAAAGGTACATTTGCAC
Organism: Cetraspora pellucida; assembly: GCA_910591915.1. NCBI lineage: Eukaryota > Fungi > Glomeromycota > Glomeromycetes > Diversisporales > Gigasporaceae > Cetraspora > Cetraspora pellucida. The sequence goes on along the minus strand of CAJVQA010008215.1, from coordinate 9,094 downwards.
AAACGGCTATCATTTTATAATATTTTGATGAATTGAATTGGTTAATTGATTAAATTATTTAATAAAAAATGCCAAAAATCACTATAAATTTGTAACACATTAAGGGATAAGGTATTAGATACTAAATTAATATTGCAACTTTTAAGATAGTCAAAAAGAACAATTTTGAGATACAGGGGCTTTTAATCTGCACATAAATCTTTGTTACATTAGTAAACCTGATTCTGGAATGCAGACTTTAACTTGGCCCTATCTTTACAAATCGCATTTACTTAATACACTGACCATTTGAACAAGTGAGATGATCCTGAACGCGCCATATAAAGAATAAATTAGTAAGATTGAGGATGTTGACATTAACAAGATTGTATATTAAGAAGGAATATTACCCCAAGGCAGTAGTAGTTGCTATTACAGAAAGTAACACACGGAGAATCACTGCCCGGAGAACAAATCGGAGAACATTCATCTCTGGAAGTGCAGACATAACCCTGGAAAACATGTAATAACATGTTAATATTTGTAACAATTATTGCGCACAAACTGGAAAAGTTGTCTTACGTCTGGGCAGCCCAAGCGTATACAAAAACGAGTGAATCGCTATTAAAGAGAAGATGTGTCAGTTATATTATTCAGTTTACAGTTTCTCAAAGAAAGGATTAGTAATTACACGAGCAAGTCTAATGTCTCCCCGAGTCATTGCTGGTGATGCATTAATCGTAATGCATTGAGAAAAGAGGACGACAATAGCAAGGAATATCGAGAGATTCAAGGATTTCATTGTAATGCAGGATTTTGAAAAGCAGTAAACTCCACAAAGGCGAGAACCCCAATATTTATAGTGGTTAAAATTATAAGTGGAGTGCCATTTTTCACATGTGGGTGGATTAATATCAGGTCTAAATGATTATATATTAAGCCACCAATAGTCGTTATTTTTTTTCATATTGAAAAATTCTTTCTTTCACACATGCATTTGCGATAAGACATGCAAAAATTAAACCTTGAAAAGGTTATCCCTTAAACCGTTTTCCAAGCAAATTTGTATGAAAATTTCATGATTAATCTGTGATTAAGCTATCAAATTATATTGAAATGTAGTCTAAATCGTAGTAATACGTAGCTAAATTGACAATTTAAGGGATAGGAGGAAATAGCTCGGCAATCACCACCAATTTCCATATTAGGTTATGGGAAGTCGAGATTGCAGAGATCGTCATTGCGTTAACAAACTTCCGTTTTGCAGGAGCGATCTCGAAACTAAAGGGGTTTTATCATGCGTCTATGACTTAATGCTCTACATATTCGCAGGCCTTGGCGTTTGATTGCACATAATAACATTTTCTACAGAGGTTAAATCATAGCAGATTTTATTTCTGCATACCAGGAACGGAGCAATGAAATCACGAAGTGTATGGTTTACTGATGGAATAAATTATGTGAATCCGCAAAATCTTTTATCCGATTGGTCAGCGCGACCTTATCTGTCTCGTGCTGCTTATTTGACATCTGCAGTTGTCGCTTGTTATAAACTCTTTAGTCGTTCTGAATTTTTGGAGACAAACAGTGGTCATCTTTTTAACTTAATGATGATATCTAATGATATCTAATTACTCGCAAACATATGTAACTATAATTAAAGAATTCTACACCATTTCTCGTTTTATATCAAAATAAACATAGTTATAACTAGCAAATAACCCGTGGCGAATTGACCGAGAATTAATTTCTTAAATAAACAAATCAAATGATAAGAGTTCAAAAAATGTTATTTAACGACAATGTAACGAACTTAGTGAGATTATATTAAACATATTAATTAATTCCAATTAAATAGCTTATCATAATATGCTTATTTATTAATTAAAAATTAAAAAGTGTAGTATTTATGAATGTCTATTTAGGGAGGGTTATTTAAAACGTGAATAAATATATTAAGATTGTGTGAAGTATATAATCATTAAGTTTAATAGTTTATCTTAAATATATTAGTAACAAATGTTTAATATCATTTTAAGTATATATGTATGTATGTATTTATATATATAATAGTAAAATGTGGTACATTTTATTTGAATTTAATCGGAAGTAAATAAAACGTTACATGTCAGAACTTCTTCGAACATTTAACGTAGCATGACATGAATTATGCCACAATTGTCGGTAATAATCAAGCCAAATTTAGTGCATGATTACTCTCAATTTAGATTAGGGAAGTTTTGTTTAAATTAGACGGCTAAATTGTCTCCTAGTTAGAGTTCCAATCCGGATAAATCCGTCATCTATTTATCATATCCAAATTTATCTGGATGTCTATTTACTATTATAGCTGTTCTCATAAATTCTGGGACAATCGATAAAAATTGATCGGCCGGATTCGATAAGTTTTTGAATTCGGTGTTATCGAATTACTGTAATGCCGAAAATCCAATTCCGATAACACCGAATCCAAAAACTTATCGAATTCGGCAGATCAAATTTTTATCAGTTGTCCCAGAATTTATGAGAACAGCTGTAAGTGAAATAGGGTTTGAAATTTTGTGGTTTAATGAGTCCCGCGCGGGATTTTGGAGAAACCGCAATTTTCTCATTCTAGGTACTATATATCCAGTGAAATACATGAAATTCATGTTACTAAAACTTATGTGAAATTACATGTATTATAAATTTGTAAAATGTAATTCTCAAACCTTAAACAAGTAAAAAATTAAACTCCGGCCAAAATTATGTATAATGTGGCCAAAATTTTGTCGATTACAGCCGTTGGAAAATCAAAAATGAGGTTCAACGACGCGGCACCTAGATTTAATGAATCCCGCGCGGGATTTTTTGAAAAACCGCGATTTGCCCATCTCTACGCATAACCAAAACGATCTAACAAAATTGAATAATGGTAAAATAACTAGTACATAAAGACGTATCTAACTTATTGACGATACAATTAATCGTCCCTTGTGCCTTTATTAGGATTTTTTTTTAACATGCTAATGTTCATCACAATTGAGCAACAGTTTGACACTCAAATATGTATTTACTTGTGATTAAGTCGGACATCCAACGATCATAGGTTAAACTAGTTATACGCACATACATACAAAATTAGCTAAACAAATGCAAATCACCTAATTTTACAATTAAGCTAGTACATACTGACATATCTGAATGTGCCCTTCAAATTACTATGATTAGCAAATTTTATGGGAATCAGACATCTGGAAAATGCTAGTATATGATTGGATAAAATTTATTTTCTTGATTTTTTAGGCAATCACATAAACAGGAGAATCCCACACACAGTGTGATCAATTAAACCTAAAATTATTTAAAATTATTTATTTTAGTTTTAATTGATCACACAGTGTGTGGGATTCACCTTGGATCGGGACGTTTCCTCCTCTAAATCACATCGATATTTGCGTGTTTTTTCTAGATCCTTGATTCCCATTGTGATACATGACCTTTGCTGATCATATTAATTTGAAAAGCACAATGAATTGAAACGTCCATTGTGTCTTTAATAGGATTCTTTTTAAAATTATACCATGCTCGACACAATCAAGCGAAAAGTTGACACTCAAATACGTACTTACATATTTGTCAACCGATTATAAGTTAATATACTTAATATTCAATATTTAAAAATGTTTACATATAACTAAAATTTCGTACTGAAAGCTTTCTGTTCAACATAACCTGTACATGCGTACAGTAGTCGTTAATTACCTAACATTTTACTATCGGTATGATTTACCGGCATGATTTACTGATAGTTCAACTCACTGATTTTATTTCCCTTTCACTAATAACTTTTTTTTTTTTTTTTTGACAACAATTCTTGTAACAGCTAGTTTATCAACATCTATTTTGTCATTAACTAACTACTAAAGTCAATATTCATAATCGGTGGCTTTAATAAAATCACCGACAGGCATTTTGCCATTAGCCAACACCAACTATAAAGCCGACCACCCAATCTAAGTTGATCAAGTTTGTCAACAAAGTAGTTGCAGTAAATAAATGTCAGTAAAATTCCGTAATTTAGGACATCTATAAATTAAACTATTGAAGAAAAAGCCTATCAGTACATTAGTGTTAGTGAATAAGGTGCGGTAATTGAATTGTTGCTTTGCATCACATGATTATACAATAATTGTCCAATTTTAGTGGGCTTGTAATACAGAAACTACGTTATTTTATCATGCAAGAGCACTTTATTCATTGTTTATTAAAAAAGAAGGTTCGAATTAAAATTTCTTATCACCAATACGTATCAAAGTGGTATTAAATGATTAGATGTCTACATTTACGTATCTGTTAATCTTTATTATTATTATTATCATATATATGTTTGAGCTTCAGATTAGTGCTTGCCTCAAATGTCGAATTGGCTAATTAAAATTAGGATAACCAGGAACGGAATGCAACGAAGTGCTTGGTTATCAGAGGTCAACAAATACTTTCTTCTGATTGGTGTCCTTTCACATGACATGGTATTTATCCGGTTTTGTTTGCAGTTTAGTTACAAGGGCGTAAGCCTCGTTTTTTTAATGATTTTACCTATTTTGACCGTGAGCATATATCGATGTATGTTTTCTAAAAAAAAAGAGTAGCTTAACCAGATTTGGTTATATAATTTTTCTAAAGAAAGAAAAAATAATTATATGCGGTTAAAATCGATTAATACGTACGTATCACCCAATTCTATCATATTTTTTTGCTTATTTTGGATAATACTTTAAAAATGTAACAGTCACTTACCATTTTTACTTAAAATAGATCGCTTGTAATGATTTGCTATGTTAACCTAATTATACCAGGAGCGGAGTGACAAGTGAAAGGGTGTATCCGAATTCATGTATCTGATTGGATGATTCATCCTCGAGATTTTTGTACATCGATTATCGTTACACCAATTTGTGCTTTTATGTTTGTGCTTATCGTTATACCCGTATTATGTACTATTCACATAAACTTTTCTATTTATATATCGATTCCAGCATGAGCTTTTCCACTTTTGGTAAACTAGTTCGAACATAAAAAAAAAAAAGGTTCTTGTTATAACTGTTTACTTTATTAATGTCATAAAATTATAGCAGGAACATGTGAATAATGATAAAATTGCAAATCTTAAACATTTGTAAGTGACCCGATTTGCAAAATTATGAGAAATTTGCATTTATTGTTGTAAAAATTTGATTGAATATTTTAATGCACAACTCCTATTTTTACAAATATATTACAAAATGATAAATATGCACTTTTATTTCTATAAAAAAGAATATCAAATTTTTACAAAATAATAAATGCGCAAATTTTATCTAATCTGAAAGTCAAAAGAAATTGGAAATCAAATAATTACTTTTTTTGCTGCTATTGATAGTATGAAACGCAGATTTTAAAATTAACCAACCAATGCAACTTATAAAAAAGTTGGGTATAGTTACAAGTTCTTTTTAATTTAAGCTAAACTCATTAAGAGAAACATTGCAGATAATATATATAGATCTAATAATAACAAAATTTCATAAAAAATGTCACTATTAGCGATTCATTTCAAAGAGAATTGTTGAATAAATAGAAGCAAATTTTATTTCTCGGCATGATGATCCTTGGCATGCCATTGAGTCTAAAAGCATACCATTAATAACAATAAATAAAAACGCAATCTGTATTCTTTGATCTTTAGAAAAAAAAAACTTTTTAAACAATTAAATTAATACAAATAAACAATGTGATTATGACGTGCATGTAGCATGAAATTCAGAACTTAGCATGCCATCTGGCATGTCAGATTTTTTTTTTATCATACTAAGAACCCTGATGTTAATATGAATTTCACTCTGAAATCTACCTTCCGTTCCTGGTTTTGCGTGACAGCGTCGCGCAGCTACCTTATAGAGAAAGAGTTTGGGAATGATTAGGATATCATTTAGGCCAATCAATGTCGGTCAGTTAATGCTGGTTAAAATAAATCGACATCTGAGGCACAATATATGTAACTATATGCAGTAAAATCTAAATTATTAAACGGTATTATAAAGTGTGATCTGCAAATTATGAGAAACAGTAATGGAGAAAATTATTCGTGATGTTATATTTTAATTTAACATTACACCGGATTTACTAAAATGTACAAATGGTGTTGAACACCATAGTTGCTATATCTCAAAAACTACTATCTAACACCTTCCGAGGTACTAAGTAAAAATGTTCAGAACTCCAAAAACCTTACGCTAACTGAAACTTAGACATTTATATCTAATGCCTATCTTACTTTGTAACTGCACTCTAACCCTAAATTTTAACAAAAAACTTATTAACACCATAAACATAATAGGTGCATTTTATTACTGTTATACACTACAATAGATATAATAATTGTGAGGGATAAACATGAGTACTTTATAAATAATCAGAGAATTCTCAAACTGGAATTTTTCTAAATCAGCTGTCATATAAAAATTTTGTTCTTAAACCTTAAATTACTTACATCAGCTCAAATTCTTTAAGTGCATCTTTCTTGTAGTCATGAATTTTTTTCAAATATTTTATTGTTTAATTCTTATTATATCTTTCAAGCATATAATCATATTTTGTCAATTTATTCCTGATAGTAGAACTTATCAGAGTAGTATTTTAATTGGATCCAAAATTTATTTTTTTGGTGGCTACACCGGAGGAACGGATTCTAATGTATATTCTAATGAAGTATTGTATATTGACTTATTAAATTCATTTAATACGAATTCTCCTCCATGGGTTAAAAGTTCTACTACGTTTTCATTTGGTAATGGCCATTCATCAGTGTGTCTTAGTTCATTTGATAAAACTATAGCTTTCTTAATTGGCGGAGTAGAGTATGATTCAATCAATAATTATCAACCACGTATTCCTCCATTTGTATATACCTTCAATTCCACAAATTCATCATTGAAACCTTTAAATATTTCTGGTTTTAGTCGTTTTCTTCAGTCAATGCAGGCAGTGATTAATGACAATGGAAAAATTTTTATTTTTGGTGGATATAGCGGAAATATATATAATGGCAGTGTTATTAATGGTTCTATCGCTGGTGACATGATTATGCTTGATATTAATTCGATGAGTTTAACAAATTCATTACTTCCTAATGCACCGAATGCACCTAAAACTCTAGAATATTATACTGCTGTTTTATTGGAAAGTGGTATCATAATATATATTGGTGGAATTGAAAATCGAGCTCAAGGCTATGCTGAAGTTGAAATAGCTAAGGTGACTTGACTTGGATTTATAAATATTATTTATTAAATCATCTTAAATTAATAAAATGAAATATAGATCCCGACATTCAATACGAAATCTTCAACTTGGTCTATTACAGTATGTTTCAATTTATAATAATATCGCATTAATTTTTTCATAAATTAATATCTCTTTCATTTAGCAAACTTCTGGTAGCCAAGTTGGATCTCGCTATCTTCATTCGGCAGTTTTAAGTAAATATTTTTAATTTATCGTATGAAATTTTTTCTTTTAACTTTTACAATATTTTGATGCCTTTTAATAGCTCAGGATGGTCGAGTTATAATATTTGGTGGTGGAACTGGTGGTCCAAACAATCCTGATGCTTACTCTTCACCACCAACCCAACTTCTTATAGTCTTGGATACAAGTGTTTCTCCATTTACATGGTCAATTCCAAACGTTCCAAACCCTAGTGATGTAAAGTGGCTTTTTGGTCACTCTGCAGCACTTTATGGAAATTATATGTTTATAGCATTTGGTAATTATAATAAATTCTAAATCTTTAGTTTACACAATAATTTTAATTTTATTTTACTTAGGTTGTTCGAAAATAATATCACTTAATCGTCAAGTTTATATTCTTGATATACGAAATTATACATGGATTACGAGTTTTAATGCATTAGAGTTTAATAAGACATTACCTGCAAATTCTAATTTAGTTGAATCTACCTCATCAAACATTAAATTAATTATTGGATTTTGTGTTGGCATCTTTTGTTTAGTTTCTTTGATAATTTTTGGATTTTTATATTATAAAAAAATACGTTCTCGTGAAATTATTAGAATACCTGGTTCAGAGATTCAGTCAAAATAATGGCATTAGGATTTGCCATATCTTAATTAAGTTGTAACTATTTTATGTGTTGTATGTCACTTAACTTTTTATACATAACTCACGCATATGCTATACATAAATATATATTAAATATGTAAATTGTACATTAAATATTTAACATAGCCATAAATTCAAGCTATTAAACTTAAAGAATTATAATTAATGATTTCCTTGAACCCATGTTATTTAATGTCTAGCTTGGTTCTTCAATGAATGATTTATTATCACCAATAAAAGCAAGGTTTGAAAAATCGATAATTTCTTCAATTAATAAATTATCTCCATTTATTTCGTCTATTATAATATCTTGAAGTCATCCATTATAGCTTTCGTTAAACAAACTTATTCGACGAATAAATTTTGTAATTAGAATTATAAAACTTTCATGACGTAGTATGACAATGGCCGTTTACCTTTACAATTAATTTATTTATTTCTATTTCATATAATTTAACTGTAGTTAATAAAAGTTACGACATGAAATAAAACTACGATATGAACTGAAGTTACTTTAAGAAGCACGTACTGAATATGTGACAGGTTATCCCGAACATTGCTGATTGTAGCCAATAAAATCACAAGATCTCGTGTAACTTAAAAACATAAAATCTCAATAACTCAAGATTTACGAAACCAGTTTGTCTTCTAAATAAAAGTTTACAGCACGAAATTTTAGATATATGGGAATATTTTTAAATACTGAATATTAAGTAAATTAAAGTCTGCACTAAATTCTGATCCTTGCACACTTTCGATTTGGTAATCGGCATAACATGTCACAGATTCAGTACGTGCCATTAAGAAATAAAGTCGCGTCATTGATCAAAGTTACATAGTGTTATCCGGCTAAGTCACGTGCCACGTGACACGGCTAACCAAATAAGGGTAACCCGGTGACACCAGAGAACCGGTCTCGGCGTGTCGGTCACTTCTCAAATGGATACGTCGTGTAACCTACGAACGGCTTAG
>CAJVQA010008214.1:0-13139 GCA_910591915.1 Cetraspora pellucida | reverse complement strand
GTGCTGAACAACTTTACTTAAGAGGTCAAGTAAGGTTTGCTTAGTAAAAAGTTGAGAAATAATCAAATGTTTTTTTGGTAGTTTTGGTATAAGTGATCTATGGAAAGAGTCTATTGTATTATTCATTTTCTCTTTAAAAATAGTGTTTTTACTTATTTTTATAGGTTTTATAATAGCAGTTTCTTTTGGTAACTTTATTACTTCTATAATATTTTTTTCTTCTTGAATAGTTTTTTTAGCAAGAGTTAACTCATTTAATTCTTAGTAACATTCATTATAACATTCTTGATGTTTTTCCAATTTTGTATATTGTTTGTTAAAAATGTATTTATAATAAAAGGCTACTTTGTCTTCAAAATTCTTTTTTAAATTTTTTATTGTTATTCAAATATCAAAGTCTGAATGAGTAATATTAAAAGATTCATTTAAGATCTATTATAAGATAGTTCTTCTTCAGTAAGATTTACTTGTTCTGTTCAAAATAAGATGATAATTTCATCAGGAGTCCATTTATGACTATATCTATCATGGCCTTGTTCTTCATAGCTTTCTCTATGGTCTGAGTATTTTCTTCTAATAAGACTTTAGAAGTTGATAAATTCTATCTTGGTTCAAGTCATACTAACTTTCAATACTTTTGTTAGACTTAGTATAGTTTTAATTCTATTTTAAATTTTATAATTTGAATTATATTACAGATCTAAGCTAACTTTATAAGTGTACATATGTTCTAATTCACAGAACTATAGGTCTTCTTGCATACTTTCTAAGTAGTGCATTCTTGATTGAGGCTTCTGAATATTACACACTTTACATTGGACAGGGCATCCTTTTTATAATCCTGTAATATAATATTCATAAGTTACTGGTTCATTAGGGTTAAGGCCTTTATAATAGGTCTTGTAGCAAGCAGTACAAGCAAGTTGAGTCTTTAACTTGTATAATTTTTTTGGTTGTTGTAGAGTAAAGCAAAGACAGCAATAATAGGTTTTTCTTTTGTTATAGTAGAATTGTTTTTCTTGTTCTACCAAGTCTCAATTATATTTACATTTATAAGTTAGGTTATCAAGCTTTAATTAAGCAACAGAGCAGTTTATTTCTATATGGCCATACTTATTACAGCCATAGCATTGGTTTTTTGGGCAGTCTTTAAACAGATAAGTAGTTTTTTGCAATTCTTGCAAGCCAACTGTCTTCTTGGTTTGTTGAAACAATTTGTAGGTTGATAACCATATTTATTGCAATGTTGGCATCTATTTTTAGGACAGTTTTCATATTAATAAGTGGTCTTATTGTAATTATAACATGCAGAATAGTTTCTCTTTAAGAGAATATGGTCCATCCTTTATTATAATCTTCTTTCTCAGAAGTTATAGAGAAGGCATAGGCTTCATAGGGAGTTAGATATTCCTACTCATATAGTTCAAAATCTTCTGGAATAGTACAAATAAGTTGTTTTTTTTGAGATTGTTCTTGCTTATAGAATGTATTAAGAACAATTTTTTTTCTTTCTAATAAATAATATATTAAAAAATTTTCTAGTTATAGTTAGCTTCTACTTTCTTTGACCAATTATTTTCTAATAGAAGTGAATAAAAAATGCAGATACAACTTCTACATCTAAAGAAATAAGTTATCCTTAGACTCTAATAAATAGGTTTCTAATAATTCCTAGTAGTCTGAAGGTAGTTCTAGTAGCAGTGACAATAATGCTCTTGAATGGTTCTTCTATTTTTAATCCTAATTCTTTTACTGTCTGATAGAAAATCATACTAACAAAGGCTCTGCTGTTAATAATAGCAGGATAGGTTTGGTCTTGGATATTAATATAACATTTGATAGGAGTAATAGTAGAAGTATAATAAGATTTAATAATTTTTTGGTTCTCTGCTAAAATGTAAGCAATAAGAGCAGTTCTAATAGAATAATTGTTTAATAATCTTTTCTAATTGTTAGTGTTTGAAGTAGTTTATACTTCAGCTATATTTACTTCTTAATAATAAGATAAAGGTGAGTAATTAAATCTTGGTTTTTATCTTTTTTGGCTTCTGTCTTTAGATCTGTTTCTTTTTGAATAGTTTTTGTCTCTGGATCTGCTTCTGTAGTATAAACTGTATAAAGTTGTAAAAGTTGTTAAGCTTGTAATGTTGGTTGAGGTTGGGTCATAACTGAGTTAATATATAATTGGACTAGTTGTTTGGTAATGTCATTAACATTATCTTTTTTTGAAGCGGCTATTACTTTTTCTAGTCCTAATGTTTTGCTTCTTTAATATCAACAGTCAAGTTATTAGAAACTAAGACTTGTACAGGTATTGCATATTTAGGTCACAATTCTTTAATAAAAAGCTATACAATAAAGTTATTTAAGAATGCCTTCTCAGGATCTACCTTTCTTTTGACTTTTTAAACTAAGCAATATATGTATTAACAGTATTAGTCTCTTGTTTAAGATTAAAGAATTCTTGTTGCTATATAGCTTTCTTCTTGACTTTTTGAATTGCTCCAAGAATCAAGTTTTGAATTAAGGATTATCTTCTCTATTATATAACTAAAAATAGTTATCTTCAAGTCCTTTAAGCCAATCTTTTGCATTTTTCTTCATATATGCTTGAGTAATTGCAAGTTTTCTAGATTTAGTTCATCCATTAGCAATAGCAGCTCATTCAAATTTATTAATCCAGTCAACTAGATCTTTAGTTCTATTACCTTTAAATGATACAATTTTAAAGAGTAATTTCTCTTTAGTTCAAGAGTAATAACTAGTTTATTTATTGCAGTAACAGCATTGTCTATAGTTCTTTTGTCTTCAAAGTCAAGCTCATTAATAATAGTTTTGTTTGAGGTTTCTGGCTCTTCTTTTTCTAATAGAGATTGTTTTTCTAAAAATTTTATTTTTTCAGAGTAGTCTTGTTCTGTTAATGGATTAAAATCTTTAATACTTAAAATTGTGTATTTTAAATATAAGTTTCTAGATCTTAGACAATGTTTTCAAAATCAATAGATTAGTAATAATTAAATGGTATTTCAGTAATAGGTTGGATAGTTAAAATTTCAGAATAATTAGTTGCTTCTGATAAGTTAAAAGTTGAAGAAGTGTTTTCCTCAGTTGTAATAAGATTTTTAGTTATTGTAGATGAAGTTTCTTTTGGATTTGATTCAATACCAAGATGAAGTAAATGAAGCTTAATTTCTTTAATTACAAATTTAGAAATCTATTAACTGGTTTTGGTGTAGTTAAGATTGAAAGTTGAGAGAGATAAGAGGATCAAATAGGAGTATAAAAAGGTTTTTGAATAATTTCTCTTTTTTGTAAAGCTCTTGGTTAAATAAAAAAAAATAATAATGCTCCTATTCTTGATGGGTTATTTGGTTAGTAATAGGTATAATGTTCACTAGTTAGGTCTCTGCTATATGAAGCTAAAGAGCTAGGGTCTGCAATAGGTATTGGAGTTCAAGTAGGAGTAACAACAGTAGTAATAGGAAAAGTAGAAGTTGTAACAGACTCTTCAACAGTAATAACAGTTTCTTATGATAATTGCTAAGAAGTAGATGCACTAGTTACTTCTTTAAAACCTTGTGCTGATTCTAATGCAACAGCTTATAAAGGTTCAATATGTTGTTGAACTCTAACTGAGTCATCAATAAAAATATTGAATAGAGGCTTTTGGTCAGAAGTAATTGATAGTACTGAATAATGGGAAATATATACTTGAAAGATATTTCTTACAAAATTACAAAGATTAGTTATCTGGTTCTGATAATAACAACTAAAAATAATGTTTCTAGTAGCAACTTGAGCAACTGAGCATCTAGCAGTAGCTAATCTTAAAAAGTTAAAATGAATAACTACTAAAAGAAATAACTTAGTAGGCTTCAAAATACCAAGTCCAAAATTTAGCAAAATGTTTATAAAAATTATGAGATAGATAACACTAGGAGCAAGATAAATCAATTACAAGTATTTACAATACAGTTATAGTAAGAAAGAGTTTTTCACTATAAATCTGTTGATATTTTCTAAATAAAAATAAGTAAAAAAATCTCCTATAAAATAAATTTCTTTAAGAAAGATTAGTTCTAACAAGTAATAAAGAATAAAATAAATAATAAAAATCAAGAGAATAAATCTAAAGTAATAGTGCTAGTAAGTAAAAAATTCAATTAATCAAATCAAAAATTTAAACAATTTAAAATATATTCATCAGTCAGTAAGTAATGTTAAATCAAAATTAAAATCAAGATTATTTTAAAAATCAAAAATTTAAAAATAGAATATAAAAGCATAAACTTCTTCAATTCCAAAATATAAAATACAAAATACAAAATACAAAATAATTTAATTTAATTTGAATTAGTAGAGATATATTTAAATAATAATTCTAAAATTTCAAAATGCTTTTTCACAATAACTGCTTTTAAAATAAAATTCTTACTAAAGAGAAAATTGCTTTCTTGAATAGTTTTCTTAAAAGAGGTTTTTGTTTTTTTTTAGAATACTATTAGCTTTTTTAGAATAATTTTTAGCTTTTTGCCAGACAGTACCAAAATGTTACAGGTTTGTAGTCTTTTTGATACAATACAACTAAGTAACAAGATTAGCCAGTACAATGATTAACTATAGCAAATATATTTAAAGTAAAATGTAGTAATTTACTTTACTATATAGCAGCAAACAAACAGTTCAAAATAGTAACAGTATATGAATTAAATTTATTAAATAAACACACAGTGACAACCTTGGCTATAGAAATTACTCTAGAGAAGTAATATCACTTTTACAAGTTAGGAGTAAAGATAAAAAGGTAAAAGTCAAAGTACAGAAACTTAGAATTAACAAGGAAGAGTAAAAGGTATCCTATATATATCTTTTTACCTAGTAATGATAGTGAGAATTCAATTAACATTACTTAATACTGTACTTGGAATAATAAGAGTTTAAATAACATTAGATATTATTGTATTTAGAACAGTGATAGTTTGAACAACATTAGATATTATTGTACTTGGAACAGTAGAGGTTCAAACACTATTAGATATTATTATACTTGAGATAGTAGAAGTTTGAACAACATTAAATAATACTGTGCTTGAAATAATAAGAATAGTGTAGAGATAATTAAATATATTGTTTATATCATTTTATTTATGCTTGAAACACTTGAGGCTTGTGCTTAGAACTTGGATCTGTCAAAGACATCTGGAATTTGTGTAAAAATACTTGAAGTTCATGCAAAGACACTTAAGGTTCATGTCAGAAATATTTGAAATTCTTGTGCTGTGACACTTGGCATAGTAATTTGATACTAGAATATATAAAACTTGTACAAAGATACTTGGGTTTGTAAAACAATAGTGTTGCAGTAAGGAATTATATGCAGTGTACTTGGTTCATGAGATTGAAAAACTTCTCTAAAATAGTAGATAGATTCATAATATTATTAATAAATAAATAAATAAATAAGTAAAAAAAAAAAAAATTTGTATATAGTAAAAAGGATATATAGAGATACTTAGCTTCATTCTAGATATAGAATACTTGAAGTAATCAAATTATTATGTATTCATGTGATAATCAATCAAGATCAGGAAATTAAGACATTAGCAAAATCAGTTAAATAAGAATCAGGTATATAAAGATAGGTAATATGAATTACAATACCAAAGTATAAGTATAGTGCATATAAAATATGTAATCAATTTAAGAGCCAGTAATAGTATATAAAGATAATGAAATAAGTAATTTAAAAGTTAAACAATTATATGATCAATTATGATATAATAAATTTAACCCAAAAATAAGATATATAAGTAATAGCAAAAAAGTAATAAAATTAGCATTAGTTAGCAAGAAACTAAAATCAGTAATAGAATATTAATTAAACTAAATAAAATAACTGTGTAAATATCTTAAATATCATGAGAATAGATAGTAGATGGTTGGATGCATGCTGTATCTATCATTAGACTAGATTGTTCAGTATAGAAAGTTATTGTTTAACCTGTGACAGAAGAATCTGAGTAGTATATACAGTTATATTGTTAATGTTCAAAAGATTATCTAGTATAGTAAACGTAAAAGCAAGTGATATTAGTAGCAAGAAATAGAATGCCTCACACTTGTATCAAGCAATATGACTTCAACAAAAGCTAAACTCATACTGTGTTAACAGAGTAAACATGACAACTTATTTTTAATACATGCAGTTCTTTGTAAAAAAAAATAAATATAAAAAGAAAAATAATACTTATTGTAAATAGTCATAAGCACCAGCATGTCTAAAGACTTGACAAAACTATTCTTTAAAGGAGGTGAAAAAAATGACATTGATGAATTTCTTTTTGATTATAGTAGATATGCCAAGTCAAAGGACTGGGATAATAAGACAAAATGCAGAATGATAGTAATGCATATGCTTGATGAAATAAAAGTATAAGTTAGAGAACAAATTAAAGTATGCAATAATGATTGGAACAAGTTGAAAAAAGGAATAATAAAGGTGATAAATGCTAAAAATGATGAGAAGCTAAAAATAAATTGTTTGAGGAATATTAAACAGGAGAAAAGAAAATATTACTAAGTTATATGAGCAGATTAGAAGCCTATACAATTGCTGTAAAGAACAAGATAAGGGATGATAAGAAAAGAAATTAGTATTTAGATAAAATGCAGAAGAACTATCAATAGAAGGTAGAAAATTTCTGTTTAGATAATTTTGTTAGAGCCAAAGGGACTGCATTGCAAATCAAGAATTTTATAGAAATAGAGAGAGAAATAATAAAAGGAATCTATCCATAGCTAAAGAAAAAGCCTATTTAAATGATTATAACATTGACAGTATAGCAGCAATGATGAAGGCTCTAACCATCAACTATATAAAACAAGAAACTAATAATACCAGTAGGCTTGACAAAATTGAGACAGAAATGAAAGAGATAACAAGAATGGTAAAATAACTTATAAACAGCCAGGTAGTAGCCAACTGTTCTAACAAAAGAAATCATAATTTTATGCCAAATCCTAGACACTATACACAGAATCATACTGGTCAGCAGTGTTTCAGTTGTCAATAAGAAGGCCATATCTCATGAAACTGCTCAAATAGGAATCCCCAAAGTTGGTCTGAACAAAGAAATGAGCAGAGACAAGTTAAAAGTGATAATGTGAAAGATAAAGATATAAGCATTCAATATTTTGAAATAATAAATACTGCAGCAGACCTCAAAACAGAATGTCTCAAGGTGGAAATGGCAAGAGCTGAAACAATTTTTGATCTGAAGCAGTAGGATATTAGAAAAAGAAGACAGAAAAATAATGACAAAGAAATGCTAAAACTAGTTAAAGTAGATTAGAGAGGAAATTTAGAAGAAACTAATAAAATTTATATGATACTATGTGCTCATAACTATGTGATATACATACTTCTAAGTGATTTGAGCCAAAAGTTGAATATCCTAAAGAAAATAGCTAACAAGAAAATATCTGTAACACTGGATCAGCTTTTTAAATAATCACTAGAGGCTAGAATGGAAGTATTGAAAGCATTAATAAAAAAAAATAGAAGAATGATATAGTATCATGTTAGTGTAACAAGAGCAGTACAAGATGCCTATATAAGGCATGAAGAAGACATGCCCATGAGTACAGTTAGAATCAATAATAAAGTAATTGACACATCTATTGATTTTGGATTACAACTAAACTTTGTATATGAAAAGTATGCCAGAAGAAGATTAACTTAGAAGGTTGTTAAAGGGAAAGACAGAATAGCAAACAATAATGTTAGTAATTTTCTTGAATTTATATCAAATGTTGAGGTAGATATAAATAGAATTACTAAAGTTCAGAGAATTTATATAATGAACTCTGCCAGCTTTAATGTTTTATTAGTTATGCCTTGGTTGGCAGCTATGTAATGTAATTTAAACTGAAAAATAATGAATATTAGTGTACTGTAGCATCTCCATATAAGAAAATGTTTATAGTACCTAAAGAGTCGATGTGCCAAAAGAATAAGAATTATAAAACTAACAATGATGAAGAAGTTGACATAATGTTAGTATAGAGAGTTTGCATTGATGAACCTGATATAAGAAGAGTAAAAGGCAAACATCAAAAAATATTGGCTAAAGCAACTAATATAGAATGTCTAATGGTAAAAGAAATCAGTTCAATAGATAACAATTGGCTTGAAAAGAAGAGACATAATAGGCAAGTAATCTTTTAAAATGTGAATTGTAAGAGTAAGAAAGAATAGTAGACAATAGAGATTCAGAATTAATAATATATCTTATTAAGGAAAATAGACATTATTAAATATTAATAAAGAAATTCTGAGTGAATAAAAAGAATAACTTCTTGACCAGTTAATAAAAAGGTTTCAGAGACCTTCATCTTTGACTTTTTGAAGATTGGTAAGACTAACCTAATAGAATATAAGGTGTAAACAAATGGCATGAAAATACTGATAATCTGAATAAGACCAATATATATCAACAATCCTGAAAGAGCCCTTATATTTGAAAAACAACTTTATAAAATAGTTAAACAAGAACTGATAGAAAAGAGCAGTGGACAATATGCATATCACTACTTTTCAGTAAATAAAAAAAAAGAACTGATAAACTAATAGTAGTAAAAGATATAAGACCATTAAATAAATATATTATAAAGGATAGCTATCTATTACTAGTAATTTATGATATATTGAACAAGGCAGTAGAGCATGATTAGTATTCTTCAGTAGATTCATATAAGGAGTATTGGCAGATTCAGATCCAAAAAGAGAATAAAGACAAGATTGCTATGCAACCTCTATAGAACTTCTAAGATATACAGTTATATGCATATAATTGAAATACACTAGTAAAACATTTCAGTATTTGATAAACATAGTGTTGAATGAAGAGAAATAACAATATGTTTTTATAACATACCAAAATGATGTGAGGCTATGAACAGATGGCATGATAAAGAATCATATTAATTTGTTTGTAAAGTTAGTTAGTAGGTTTAAAGAAGTTGAACTGACTCTAGCAGTCAAGAAATGTCATATATTGTACAGAAAGCTAAACATATATAGGTTTCCAGTTAGTAAGATAGAAGTAAAGACTGACACAGCTTATGTGAAGAGAATAATTGAATGGCAAAGACTCAGCAGTCTTACTAAGATGTGATTATTTTTGGGAATAATGAATTATTATTACTAATTTATAAAGAATTTTAATAAAATAGCCAAGCTTCTTACTAATTTAATAAAACAAAATGTGATGTATAAGTAGAGAAACAAGCAGAAGTCATCATTCCAAAAACTAAAAGAACTACTGCAACATAAGGTAATACTAAAGACACCAAATTGGCAAAAAGTAAAGAGTGAAGAAAGACTATATCAAATATATATCAATGCTTGTGAGGTGTTTTAGAAGTGGTTCTAGAACAAGAAAATGAAAAAGATCAGCTGCATCTTATATCTTTTGAGTTAAGAAAGTTGAATTAACATAAGCTTAATTACATTATAACAGAAAAGAAGTGTCTAGAGGTAGTATTTAGCTGCAGTAATAGTGAGCAATATGTCAGAAGAACTGCTTTCAACATGTAAGTAGACAATATGCATTAGAATAGTTGTTTAACTAAGCAGTGCTTAAGGGACAACTTGTATGATGAATCTTGGCTCTTCAAGCATTTGATTTTCATATGTGTTACAGGTTAGAAAAATCCTATAGTAATGCAGATGGAATTTTAAGGTATTCAGATACATCAGAACAACATACTTTAACTGATAAGCAATATGTTGAACATCTGTTGATGAGTGTAAAAAGTGCAGATTACAAGGCTCATAACTTAAAAGTGATTATCTATTATTTAACTACTCATATCTGGCCTAATTATATGGATAAAAGGGAGTTGTGATAATTGTATCCAAAAGTAAGAAGGTACAGTGTTTTAGATAGCCACCTATTTAAAAAAACAGTAAAAGAAAGACTGCCAAAAAGAGTAATCTTTAAGAATAAAGAAAAAAGGCTAATTATAAAAGCTAATTATAAGAAGGATGGCAATTCTAGTGTAGTGGTCAGGTTGTCATCCTCCAAGTGGCAGGTCTAAGGTTCAAATCCCACCTACAATGTAATTTGAAAATTATATCTGTGTTATGGTAACTGTCTCTTGTCGATTGGTTGGCCTCATGTGGCTGTTACCCAGGTATACCAGGCTGGGTCCCTCTGGCTTTGGAAGCTCAAGACATCTATGCAAAGTGTAACATTACACGTACATAGAGGAATGTTAACCAGTGTTGTATAAGACTTCAGTACAAACCCACAATAAGTCCACTGGGCATAGAAGATTAAGGAACCGAGGTGACAGAAACCCACTTAGAAATTTCTGAGTAAAGAGGTAGCATGAACTTTCGACAGTACCATTGGACCAGTTGAAGCTCATGAAACATCTTCATAGGAACCAAAGATTAAAAACTGGACAGCAAATATGTGTAGAGGAGCACATAACCAACCAGGCCACTGGGTTCGTCAGAGAAAAAGGATACAGAAGTATACCATACTGGGCCATCTGGATTGGTAGTATAGAATGAGACTGACAGTTCTGAGTTGTGGCTAGTAAGAGATAATGAAGAAGATGCTGGAAAGATGGGTACTGGAGTTCTAGTAAACTTTGCAAGGGTAGAATAGTGAAACATAGCGGTTAAACAGGTAACCTCTGTGACTGCAAGTGTTAGGTAACTATAGCATGTTGCATAAAACTAGGTCTAGATGTGTGGGACATAAAGGCTCTAATAAGTTTCCTATCAAGGATAAAGTAGTTCTAAGAAGACCGATAAGCATCGAGAACTTGGATGGGTGGTGCCTTGAGATGTTCCTATGATACAAAGAGGATTGCATATGCAGAAGATTTTAATAGGCAAGACCCCTAGTTGGCTTGCAAGTATGGCAACTAGTGTAGAACTTATATAATAATGTGTAACTAGACTACTTAAATTAGGCACCAAAAGTGCACATGTGGCTAGTTGTAATCTCTAATGTAAGGTGAGCCCTTGGTGACATGCCATGTCCTAATATACTTGAATAAAAACATCACAACTTCCAAGATAGAGACTTTAAATTTAAAAAAAAAAAAAAAAAAAAAAAAGCTAATTATAAGAAAATCGTGAATGAGAGTAGACATCATGAAATTAATATATGTGTTAGTAAAATAATAATAAATTATAAATAGGAGTTAGTTAACCTATAAAAGAACATGAAGAGCCATATAATGTCATGTTTGGTTTGTTAAAAATGTGATCTTAAGGTTCTAAAGAAGCCTATTCACATCAAGACAACAGGTTGAATTTTTTACAAGTTGTATATTGATTGCATAGAGCTAATGCATTATACTAGTGCAGGGCATAAGCATATAGTAGTGGCAGTGGAGGACTTAACTGGATAGATTAAGGCTTGAATACTCAAGAGAAATAATGCAAAGAATATTGCCTAATTTATTTGAGACAATGTCATTATATAGCATGAGTATTTTGCAGAATTAGTATCAGATTGGGGCACTGAGTTCAAGAACAGTATAATGAATAAACTAACTGTATGTATAGGCATAGATTAAAATTTTGCTGCAAGCTATTATCTAGAGGTGAACAGCAGGACAGAGAGGGCAGGACAGAGAGAGCAGGACAGAGAGGGCAGTTCAAAAACTTACTAAAGTCTTGTGAAAAATATATGCAGAAAAGCAATATCACTGGTATGAGTATTTGTGAAAGGTAGTATAGGCAATAAACATAACTGTAGCAGATCTTAGGTACTCACCTTTCTGTCTATTGTATAGAAAAGATGTAATTATGCTGGTTGAGTTACTTATTGAAGCATATCAGATCTTTATATCAAAACAGTCATAAACTATAAAGAAGTTGTTAGAGTACTATGTGTTGCAAATAAAAGGTCTTGTAAATAAATTAAAAGATGTACAGACTAATCAGAATGAGTTAAAGAAGTGGTAGAAACACTTTCAAGCTAGTTATATCATTATTCAAAAGAAAAGAGTTTATATTGAAAACTTAGTATTCATTTATGATTTAATATTGAACACTTCATTGTTAAGAAAGCTTGTCTATTATTAGGTTAGACTCTATAAAGTTCAAAAAATTGGAGAACATAGACAGTTCTATTTAGCTGAACTTGATAGAATGAAATTAAAGAACCTATTTACAAGAACATAAGTCAAGAAGTTGATAATGTTTGAACAAGCAAAGGATATGTATATAGACAATATAAATTGTGATTTTGAGAACAAAAATTATAAGAGATCTAGTTCATATCATGGTAAAGAATTATATATAGTGTATTTGGTTCATGAAATTAAAATACTTTTCTAGTATAGTAGATAGATGCATAATGTTATTAATAAATAAATAAATAAATAAGTAAAAAAAAAAATGCATGTAGTAAAAGAGATGTATAGAGATACTTAGCTTCATTCTAGGTATGGGGTACTTGAAGTAATCAAATTATTATGTATTCACATGATGATTGATTGAGATCAGAAAATTATGACATATGCAAGATTAGTTAAATAAAGATTGGATATATAAGAATAGGTGATATAAATTACAATACCAAAGTATAAGTATACTGTATATAAAATATAAATCAATTTAAGAGTCAGTGATAGTATATAGGAATGATAAATTAAGTAATTTAAAAGTTAAACAATTATATAATCAATTATGATGTAATAAATTTAACCCAAAAATAAGATATATAAGCAATAGTAAAAAGGCAATAAAATTAGTATTAGTTAGTAAAAAAGTAAAACTAGTAATAGAATATTAATTAAACTAAATAAAATAATCATGTAAATACTTTGAATATTGTAAGAATGAATAGTAGACAGTCAGATATATGCAGTATTTATTATTAGACTAGATTGTTCAGTATAAGAAGTTATTGTTTAATCTTTAACAATAATAACATTACAGATGTACTCAGTGTTATGTAACTGTACCACATTTCTAATAGCTAGTTAAGATCCTTTTATCTATCTACTATATAATATAACTTTCGACTAACTAATTTTTTTTTTTTTTTTTTTTTGCTCTTAAGCAGCCACGCTAGTACTTTATTAAGATTCTTGCAACTATATACAAT
>CAJVQA010008213.1:0-13140 GCA_910591915.1 Cetraspora pellucida | reverse complement strand
TTTTGCTATTATGTTACTATTATGTTACTTATATTGACAAACCTTCTGTTATTTTACTGTTATTCTGCTGTTATGCTACTGTTATGCTGCCATTATTTGGTGGATATAGGATAGAATAATGGCAGTTTTTTTTTCTGTTATTTATCTATTATTTACCTTTTATTCATTCGTTCGACCTATGCTAGTTATAAAAAAAAAATGCAAACTAGCATTGGATAGTGCAAATACTAGATAAGTTCTTGTAGCTGTGTAAATCTGTTAAAATTAAAAAACAAGAAGTTCATTTGAAAAAATCTAAGTAAAAAAATAGCAAAGATTTTTGATAGCACTACTATAAAAACTAAAATACTAAAAACAGATACCAATTAGACTATTAGAATAAACTAAAGAAAAAAATATTAAGCTGATTTGATATACTGATAGATTGGTTATAATTTTATATAAGTTATCTGAATTAAAAGTCTGAAAAACAGACAGAAGCAAACTAAAGTACTAAAGATATGTTGTGAAGTAGATGCTAGAATTCAAGTAAACTTTACAAGAACATAGTTATTAAAGATAAAACTTTAACTGCAAGTATTGGTTTTACTATAGTAATACCTAGATCAGTTGTAAAAATAAATATAGAAGGCTTTAGAAGGTTTACTTTAAAGATAAAATAGTTTTAAAGTTAAGACAATAATCTGAATATAATTCAGTAATGTTAATACAGATGCGAGTTTAAAGGATTTAAAATTATTTTTTATTATTTAAGTATTTATAATAGTACTTTATTAAACTATTTATAGCTATATATATAAATATAGAATATCATTTAACTTATAAGTCTATTATTATCTGACTATCCAAATAATATCTAAATAAGATCTGCTGCATTAACTAGTTAGAACTAGAAATTATAACTCATCTGACCTCTGCTCTATAATAAAATACTCCAATTTAAAAACATGTTCTTATAAAGAAAAGAAAAACAAAAAAAAAAGATTTTAAAGTTAGAAAAGAAAAGAATAAAAATAAATAGTAAAATAAAACTAACAAAAAGAAAATAAAACTAATTTATAAAAAAAATAAAAAAGAAAATCTGCTAACAGAATAAAACTTTATTTTACAATTACTGCCTACTATAATATTTTTATATTTTTATGAACTATGGTTATTCTCTAAAAATTAAGTACTTTTAACTAAAATGAAAACTGTATTTACTTGTAAAACAGAGTATGAGCTAAACACTTTTTATATAAAAAAAATTTTCAAGTAGTTGAAGTATTATATTAAGGTTTAGAGTACACTTAAGCAGTCCAATTCTTCTAAAACTATTTTTTTAAAAAATATTATATACATGTTCTTGAAATATATATATATTTCAATATATTTTTGGTTTTTCTAATTTAAATTCTTTTTTGATTTTTTATTCATTATGTCCAAACAAGCATATAACTATAAAAAAAAGTAATGCACAATATTAATTTTTTAATAAGAGTAAACCAAATTCTTACTTTTTAAAAAAAAAGAAAATAAAAAAGTTTGAAGAGAATGTATATCATTGTTATAAGAGTTTAAGTTAAGAAGAGTTTTTCTAGTTGTTTTTTTTTTCTTTTGCTTCTAATATTCTTAGTCAAAAAACTGATTTTGTTTTTACTTGTTTTTAGAATATTTTTCAGTTTGAATATTATGTTTAAACAAGAGTATTAGATATAGCAATTGGTAAAAAACCTTTGAATAAACTTTTTAAATAAGTAATATAGAAAAGTTATATATGTAACCAATTGTATATTCTTTTTGTAGTAGTTTACAAGAATCATATTACCAAATAAGTTATTAATAAAAGTCAAAAAACCAAAGAGGTTATCTAAAAAAAAAGATTTTTTTTAAAAAATTTTTATTATAAAAATTTTTTAAACTTTTTATTATAAAAAATTTTTTTAAACTTTTTAAGATTTTATAAGTTTCTAAAGCTAAAAAAAATTCATTCTTAATACAAGTCTAAATTTTTATAAGTAAATTAAAAAAGTTGTATTAATAAAAGTTGTTATTCTTTATATAAGCTATATATTGTATTAAAGAGTCTAAGTCCTATAGTTTAGTAGATAGGCTTTTAGATCTATTACAGACAAGGTCAATAGTTTGAGTTTAGCTAGAGGTAAAATATACTCTGTAATCTAATTAGAAACCTATAACTGGACGTAAAGCTCTGTAGCACAAGTTCAAGGAAATATCTATTTTGAATTAGAAATTTTTGGAAAGAAATTAACCTGTAAGGTGCAGACATTATACTTAGTGAGAAAAGCAATAAATACAGGAAGATCTGTAGAAAGAATTGGCCTTACTAATCAGAGAATATCTTTGACAGAAAAATCTGTAACAGGTGTAGTTGTAAGATCTACCTCTGTTTTGATAGAATTTACCTTATAAGTAAAGTAGCCTGAAAGCCTCAAATTAAGTTTGGTATTACAAAAAAATATTAAAAAATCAAAGACTTTAAATAAAAAATCTACAGATAAGTTTCAGATATGGCAATTAGCAGGTAATCTGTAAACAGAACCTTTAAATAGACAATAACTAAAATTGTACATGTGGCTAATTGTAGTCTTATTGATATGCAAAATGTAATACTCCTCTATATAAGTAATAAGTAGACATTATACTTAATAAAATCTATAGAGCCATAGAGGTCTCTCTTTAAAAAAAAAAAAATAATAATAATATTGTATTAAAAACTATAAGTTTAAAATTAATATTTAAAGAGTTTACAAAAAAATAGTAAATATTTTTTTTAGTTAAAATTTTTTTAACTTTGTCTATTTGTAGTTTATAAGTAACTTAAACTTTTTTTTATAATATAAAATTAAATATTACTATATTATAATTTTTATTTTTATTATTATTATTTTTTTTTATAGTTAAAGTCCCTATCTTGAAGATGCAATGTTTTATTCAAGTATATTAGAACATGACATGCCACCAAAGGCTCATCTTATATTAGAGATTACAACTAGCTACACATGCACTTTTGGTGCCTAATTTAAGTAGTCTGCTTATACATTGCTATATAAGTTCTACACTAGTTACTATATCTGCAAGCTGACTAGGAGTTTTGCTTATTTAAACTCTTTGCATATACAATTCTTCTTGTATTATGAGAACATCTCAAGGCTATATCCATTCAAGTTACTAATACTTGTTATTACCCTTAGGACTAATTTATCCTTAACAGGAAACTTACTAGAGCCTTTATGTTCTATACATATAAACCTAGTTTTATGCAATATACTATAGTTATCTAACACTTGCAGTTACAGAGGTTATCTGTTTAACTGCTACATTACACTATTTCTATCTTTGTAAAGTTTACTAAAACCCCAGTACCTATCTTCCTAACATCTTCTTTATTATCCTTTACTAGCTGCAACTTAGAACTGTCAGTCTTATTCCAGATTATTAATCCAGATGACTTAGTATAATATACTTCTGTATTTTTTTCCTTTAATAAATCTGGTAGGCTGGTTGATTATGTGCTCCTTTACACATATTAAATGTCTGGTTTTAATCTTCAGTTCTTATAAAGATGTTTCATGGGCTTCAACCAGTTTAATGATATCATTGAAAGTTTATGCTATCTCTTTACTTGAAAATTTTCAAGTGGGTTTCTGTCACCTTAGTTCCTTAGTCTTTTACACCTAATAGCTTTATCATAAGTTTGCACTAAAGTTTTATACAACACTGGTTATACATTCCTTTATGTATATGTAATATTACACTTCATATAGATATTCAAGCTCCCAATATCAGTAGAACCTGACTTGGTGTATCTAGATTACAGCCACATAAGTCTAACTGATTAACAGAAGACAGTTATCATAATACAGATATAATTTCCAAATTTTATTATAGGTGAGATTTGAATCTTAGATCTGTCACTTGAAGAATGACAACCCAACCACTACATTAGGATCACCATCCTTATAATTTTTATTTTTAAATATTATCAAATAAAATTTTAATTAAATATTTTAAAATTTAAAAAATATAGATAATAAGTATATTTTTGTTAATTTTTTAGACAAATTTGTTTAAAAATAGTTTACAATTTAAGAAATAATAGCTAATAACTAAAAAAAACTTTTATAAATATAATTTTATCTATATTATAAAAATATTTAAAAGACAGATTAAATGTATAGTTTGTTAAAAATAATATTAAGACTAAGAAAAGTTGCAAACTAGTAATAATACTAAAAACTTAATATATATATTACTAATATCTAAATTAAAAAGTGAATAGTAACAGCTAAATTCTAATTTAAAATATATATTAAAAAAGATATTTTTTAAACAAGCTAAAAATAAAGTTTTAAAAAAACAATTAATTTAGTAAATTAATTTAAAAGTTATTAAAATAAATTATACAATACATATAAAATATATATATATATTATTTAATATAATTTGTAATAAACTAAAAATTTAAATTAGATATAAGTAAAACATAATACAAAGTTCTAATTAGTTTAAATTATAAATAAATATATTTAAATTCTATATCTTAATATATATATAAAGTAATAAATAATAAAAATGTAGTGATCTAATAAAGTGAATAAATTATTAACCCCTAAGTGGCAGATCTAAGATTCAATTTTCATAAATGATGAATTTTAGAAATTATATTTATGTTATGATAACTGTCTTTTGTCAATTAGTTGAATTTATGCATCTGTAATCTTAAATATATCAGGTCAAGGCCTACCTAATTCTGGAAGCTTGGGACATTTATGTGAAGTGTAATATTATATATATATAAAGAAATGTAAAAACCAATTTTGCATAAGGCTTTGGTGAAACCTATGATAAGACTACTGAGTATAGAAAACTAAGAAACTGAGGAGACAAAAGTTTACTTGGAAATTCTGAGTAAAGAGATAGCACAAACTTTTGATAATGCTATTGAACTAATAGAAACTCATGAAACACCTTCATAGAAATTATTAAATAAATCAGATGACAAAATATATAAAAGAGCATATGACCAACCAGACTACCAGAATCACTAAAAAAAAAATATATATAAATATATTATATTAGGCTATCTGGATTAGAAATCTGGAAAGTCTGTTGGTTCTGAATTGTGGCTAATAAAGAATAATGAAGAAGATATTAGAAAAATAGGTATTAGAGTTTAGATGAACTTTACAAGGATAATAGCAGTTTAATGAATAACTCTAATTACAATTGTTGGTCTTAGCTATAGTGGAAAATTCAGGTTAGCAGTAGATAGAGAATATATAGCTTACTTTGGTAAGTTTATCTTAAGAATAAAATTGTTCTAAGGTTAAGATAAAAATCTAGATACAAGTAATCTAGTAAAGTTAGTACAAAAGTTTTAGATTAAAGAGTTTAAATAGAACATCTAAGCAGAAGTGCTATGTATAGCAACTAGTAGAAAACCTTTGGACAGACTTCTTAAATAGGTAATATAGAAAAGTTACATATGTAGCCAGTTGTACACTTATCATGATGCTTGACAAAAGTATTAATAAAATCAAAAGACCAAAGAGAGTTATCTTAAAAACTAAAAAAAAAAAAATAGATAAATAATTTATAATATAAAAAGTTGTATAAACTATAATAACAAAATATATACAAGATGTGATAACTTAGTGAAATAATTAGGTTGGCAACTCTCCAAGTAGTAGGTTGGATGTTCAAATCCCATTGATAGCAAAAATTTGAATAATTATTTATGTAATATTCATATTATGGCAACTATTACTAATAATTAAGTTAGAATACCTGTAATGATAATCATACTAGCATGACTGACAAGTTATAAGGCATTTGTGTAAGTTATATGATATTGTTCTTTGGAACAAGGTCTGTAGTTATATAAAGGAATGCAAACTAGCAATTGGGCAGTGCAAACATTAGATAAGTCTTTGTGATTATATAAATTTGTTAAAATTGTATAACAAGAAGTCTATTTGGGAAGACCTGAATAAAGAGGTAGCTGGATCTTCAATAGTGCTACTGTAAAGGCTAGCCTGAAGAAATAAATACCTAGGTCTTAGTAACTGAACAGACAAGAATCTTTAAGTTAGAAGTCTCAGAAGTACTATCAACCAAGCTGCCAGAATGAACTAAAGGAAAAAGATATTAGGCTAATCTAATATACTGATGAACTGATTATAGTTCTATATAGACCATCTGAATTGGGAGTTTGATGAAATTTAGGGATATACTAAAGTATCAGGATTATGCTATAAAATAGATGCTAGGTCTAAGTAAACTTTACAAGAGCATAACAGTTTAATAGTTAAGCCCTAACTGCAAGTATTGGTTCTGCTATAGTGATATCTAGGTCAGCTATAAAAATTGGTACAAAAGGCTCTAAGGAGTTTATCTTAAAAATAAATTAGTTCTAAGGTTGAGACAATGATCTAGACATCTGAATATAATGCAGTAAGTTAATACAAGTTATAGGTTTAGAGAGTTTAAAGTGAAACACCCAAGCAGAAGTGTTAGATATGACAATTGGTAAGAAACCTTTAGGTGAACTCCTTAAATAGATAATATAGAAAAGTTATATATGTAGTCAATTGTACACTCTCCTATAGTAGTTTATTGAACCATAATACCAATAAGTAATTAATAAAAGTTAAAAGACCAAAAAGGTCACCTTAATACTAAAAATATATATATATATATATACTAATAAAGATAATTTATTTTAATATTAAAAAAAGTTTATAATAAAATTAGCTAAATAGAAAAAAATAAATATTTTTTTAATATTTAAATAAGATCTTGTTTTTTTTTATAATTAAAGTTCCTGTCTATAGAGATTGATGTTTTTATTCATGTATTTGGACATAGGTGCCTCCAGAGGCTCCCTTATATTGAAGGTTACAACTAGCTACATATGCACTTTTGGTGGCTAATTTAAGTATTCTGTTTATATATTACTATACAAGTTTTATACTATATGCTATATCTGCAAGCCAATTACAAGTCTTGCCTATTTAAACATTCTGCATATATAGTCCATTATGTCTCATAATAACATCTTTAAGACTACACTCATCCAAAGTATCTGATGCCTTTGAGGCCTCTTAGGACTAGTCTATTCTTAACAAGAAACTTACTAAAACCTTCTATGTTCCATATACAGCTAACCTAGTTTTATATAACTCACTATAGTTTCCTAATACTTGCAGTCATAGGAATTATTTGTTTAACTACTATATTATATTATTTTTATTTTTGTAAAGTTTACTAGAACCTCAGTACCTATTATTATAATATTTTCTTTATCATCCCCTACTAACTACTACTCAAAACTGACAAAACTTCTCTGACTTCCAATTCAGATAGCCTAGTATGATATACATATGTATCTTTTTTCTTCTGATAATTCTGGCAGCCTGGTTGGTTATATGCTTCTTTACACATCTTGTTATCTAGTTTATCTGCCTATTTCTTTGGAAATGTTTTATAAACTTTCATCAGTCTGACCATATCATCAAAAATTTATGTTATCTCTTTACTTAGAAATTTTTAAGTAGGCTTTCAACTTTTCAGTTTCTTAGTTTACTGCATCTGGTGGTCTTATTATAGGTTTGCACCAAAGCTTTATATGACACCAGTTATATATTTTTCTATGTACATGTAATATTACACTTTATATAGATGCTCTAAACTTTTATTTAAGATGATGCAATTTAAGATTACAGATACATCAATCTAACTGATTGTCAAAAGACAGTTTATCATAACATAGGTATAATTTTCTAAATTTCATCATAGGTGAGATTTGAACACTAGACCTGTCACTTGAGAGATAACAACCTAACCACTACATTATGATTGCTATTATCTGTTTTTTTTTTCTTTAAACAATCATGCTAGTATTTTATTAAGATTTTAAAATTATATTTGCAATTATATAAATATTCTTAATATCTAAGTTTAGCATCATTTAGTTACCTTAATGATATTTAAATGCAACCTGTTATATTACTTTAAGCAGAAGTAAGCTGCTTGTTTGATTACTTAAAGTCTATAATAAAAGAGTTTTTTTTTTTTATAATAAGCTTCAAAATTGTTTTTTATATTTTTATTTGATTTGTTTTGTTTTTTTTTGTTTTTTTTTCCTATTCTTTATTGATTTGACTTTTTTTCTTTACTTGGTTTTTTTTTCTCTTTTTAACCTACTTATTATTCTTATTTTTTTTTTCCTATTCACTGATCTTTTCATATTAGATTTTCTGTACTTGTTTGTAAAATATATCTTAGCCTATTCTTATTATTATATTTATGAACTGCTGTTTTAATTTTATAATTAAGAGCTGCTTTAATCTGTTCTGTATTTTTTTGAAATTAGATCTTTAATTAATATCTTTCTTATTTTTACTTTTTTTGCTTCTGTTTTTTCAAAAAGTGCTATATATAATATGTATAAAAGAATCCAAACTTTTTTTTCTTCTTTTAGCCTTTTTTAGACTATTTCAATAATTATTTTTTAGATTTTTTTTACAGTTTTTTTGTCTTATGTATGTTGTCAAGTAGAAATGTTAAGTAGTTCACAAGGAACTAGTTCAAACTAGGTCTTGATCAGACTTTTTAGAGACAAGTAAGAACTGGTTTAGTATTAGTTTAAACCAGTCCAGCTCTTATATAATATAAATATAATGTTATTTTTAATATATTAAATAACATTTGATAAAATATAAATCAATAATAATACACTCTAAATAGTAATACTTTAAATAAAATTTACTAATTAGATATCAATGATAGGTATTTTCAATAGTTAAGGGTTAATTATATCTTTTACTTTTTGATCAATAATAAATTTGTAATTATTGTATAATGTTACAGTATTAGTAAGCACTGATAGGTTTTATTACAGTTTTCTTTACTTTTGATCAAAATAATTGCTTATAATTATAATATAAATATTACAGTATTTAGTAAGTACCAATAGAATTAATTAGTTTTTTATTTTTTGATCAATAATAAGTATAATTATATAAAGCTTTTAATGCTAACTTTTGTCTTAATAATTGATATCTTTTGATTCATAACAATGGCATAAAAGTTGAAGCATAAAAGAACAAACATAAAACATTCACTTATTATCAAAATATGCAGATAGTAATGTTGAATAAAACATTAATGTTTATTACTATAAATTATATTAATTTAATTACTTGAATGATTATTATATTAGACTATAAAGTTACTAGTTTGAATTTTTTTATTTAATTAATAACAATTGCTTTTTTTTATTATATACAATTTACATTTCAAGCCCAAATTTTTACTGCATTTTGTAATTGTTTTTTTTTTATCACAGTTGTGTTTGTTTAGCTGCAATTTAATTTTTTTTTGTTATAAATATATTTGTTTGATTGTAACATGTTTATTTTTTAATTTTGTAAATATAAAAGCAATGCTTTAAGCAAAATTTTAAATTCTTAAGAATTTATTAGTTATATTATATCTTTTAATAAACACTTACAAAATTTTGTATTTACTATTAATACACCTTGCTCAAACAAAAATTTAACTGTATTAAATAATGATTCTAACAGTAAAACCAATACTAAAGAATCAGAAGAATAATTTTTTAAGTGTGATAAAAATGCATATTCTATTTGAAGTTATTTTACACTATCTCAAGATAAAAAATTTATTATTTGCAGCCTATGTTCTAAAACACAATAAAGTATTATTAGCAGTATTAGTACAATCAAATGGCACTTTAAAAGTAACTACATATTGGAATACTATCAAATGCTTCAGATATTGCCTTTGCAAACTATACTACAATATAGTATTTAAGATAAAAAAAAATAAAAATGTTAAATAGGCTTTTGGTATATTGAATAGTCTGTAACCAATAACTATTTTGTATAGTTGAAGATAAAGACCTCTAAATGTTTATTTCTAAACTTGACCCTTACTACAGACTTTTTCATAAACAAATAATTTCAATTTATATTTGGCAGTTGTATGAAAGAGATCATAAACAATTATGTAGCTCTTTTAAAAATTTTGGATACAAGGTTTTAATTATGACTGATGCATGATTTATATATACAAACTAAGCATTTTTTGCAATTATTTTGCATTGAATTAATGATAAATAACAACTGCATCATATAATTTTAGACTTTATTCCTCTTCATAAACACTATACAGGTATTTTTTTAGCTAAAACAATTTTTCAAATAATTGAGAATTTTGGTCTAGAAAACAAAATTTTGTCTATAACTGCTGATAATACTAGCAACATGGATGTTTGTGATGAAAGTCTTGCTAAAATATTAAAATATCATTATAATAATATTGCTTTCTGCCAGTTACAATGTACCACCTATATACTTAACCTTATCATTGTTAATAGTCTTTCTATAATTGATAAATTTATCAAAAAAGTAAAAAATTTTACAAGTTGTATTTACTATTCTCAATCTTGTCTAGAAGAACTAAAAAAATTTTCAATAAAAAATTAACCATTTTTTATGCCTAAGATCAATTGTAAAAGCAGATAGAATTTACTATATTTAATATTAAACAAATTATATAAAATAAAAAATATGTCACAAAATATGTTATATAAACTCTCCCTAATGATCACTTGTACTAAATTTCACATCAACAAAAACAGAAAACTTATTGGAGAAAATAGAAAAAGCTATTATATAAATAATAGTTTTTATAAAAGTCAAAGTGGTAAGTGAACAAGGAAACTCTTTTCCATAGATCCCAAAACAATAAGTAAACAAAAAAGAAAAATCGAAAAAACCTAACTAACTAAAGGACAGAATAATAATACTAACTACAGGCTAACCTGCGACCTTCTATATACTAACCTAAAACAAACTAAGATACACTATTACAGGAAACAAGAGGAAACGCAAACTCAATACTGAAAACAAAAAAAATATCTCAAGGCCTTCAGGGCCTACAGCCGATTTTACCTTTATAGCAACACACATTCTTAATATGCAGAACAGTCATAAATATCCTACTAGACAACAAAAACAACCCTAACACAACCAAGCTTTCTATAATCAACCTAGCAAAAATGACAAAGATACTACAAACAAGCATCAAAAGACCTTGATACCAATGTTGAAACAAAACAAAAATAGTAGGAAAAGTAGCTTACCCCTATTTAACAGCCACATGACTGCACGCACAACCAACTACAACAACAACACAACAAAACAAACAGGTTTAACTAACGATAAAACCAGTTTTATGGGCAACAACAACAACTATGTAACAATCACACAGAACAACAACTCTCACATTACCATAAGTGATACACAAACACAAGCATATAGTCTCAATATGGAAATAGAAATGGCACATGCAGCACAGCAAACTCTAGAACTAATTGACATCAATCACCAAACCGAGCCCTCCCAAACAGAGATGCATCCTGACCAAAATATGGAAACCAAGTCTGTTAACACAATACTAAGTACTAGAAACTCAATGGAGAATGATGTACAAACTAGACACACATACAGCCAAGCAGTTAAAGGTGAAACAACTGCAAACACAGACCCAGAAAGTGATACAGACCATATGCAAATGTGGATGAAACAACTAAATCAAAACATAGATGAGAAAATATCAGACCTCTTTGATCTAACACTCTGGAATTACCAACTTACAACAGAAGCATTTCAATCAAAAGAAAAACTACAAGAACTTATCACATATAAATCTAAGACTAAACCTGCACAACAAATACTACCATACACAATCGAATCTAAATTCAGACATACTGACCGCACCTTCTTTACTACTTTCACAAGAGCTAAATACTTTATGCCCCAACATCAAATAGAGTATGAAAATCTATTCACAAATGCAATACAGAAATACAAAACTGAAAACAAAATAACCATTACCGACAAACAAACAAGAGACAAAATACATCTCAAACTCAGCCAAAAACTGTACATCGATCACATCACCAATACGAATTTCAACACATGTTCACAAAAACATATATATCAACTACTAACATATTATAAAGGCTTTACAAGAGATGAAAAAGCAATAGACAAAGAAGACATACAAGAGGCAATCGCAGAGTCAACAAAAAGCAAACTACAAAAACTTCCTGACACACCAACGAGAATCTCAGATGAGATAAAAGCCATCCTACCATTTGAATTTTCGATAAAACTCAAGTTACAAACAAAAGCTGTAGTTACAGCATTACACAGAATTTTCGAATTTGAAAAGCTACCACCTACCTACTTTATTGAACTCCTATCATTACCATACGATGTAAATGATTTAGATTATAGAATTAAACATCTTTTCCCAATAACAGAAAGAAGAGAACTGAGAAGACTCGCATACTATAAAAAACATCTATAAGAAGTTTATAGCTTTAACAAAATCTCAGATCATTTCTTCAACTTACCTCCACCAATGCCATAAAAACCAGCACTCCCACCTGCATATCAAGATATAGAAGACCCACAATTAAGAGCATGCTTTCCAATAGACAGAGCTAATCAGGATACAGATATGCAAGATATCGTTACAAGACTTAGAGAATACTATACTTTCCAAAACATTCCAAATGACTACTTCTTAGTAAAACCTAGCCTGCCAAAAGATCCAAGCAGAATCAAAACTCAGAACACATATACCTACCCAATTACTAATAATACAGAAGTAGCAACCTTTATACATGAAGTCAAAAGAACATACAAAATCACATTACTTATCTCAGAAGTGATCATGACTACCAATCCTACAAACAAGCCCAGACTACCTACTGACCCCACAATAATTACAAAAGTCAATCTTACTATCCCAATAGATACATCCAAAAGAATAACAGAAACTGCATACCTTCTTAGACCCTACTACTACTTCCAAAAGCTGCCTATAGAATGGATACAAATACCAGAAACAAACAAAGAAACAACAGACGAAACAGGTACAAACAAAGAAGCAAAGCCACAGATACCTGACACTATTAAACAAATACAAGAAGACCTCAAAAATCGGAAAATTGACACAACTAACATCACACTACCAATAACAAGCCAAGATACCGCAACCTTAATACTAGCAAAACTTAGACAACACTATACAGTTAAA
>CAJVQA010008212.1:0-13141 GCA_910591915.1 Cetraspora pellucida | reverse complement strand
CTTATTTTTAAATATTATCAAACAAAATTTCATTTAAATATTTTAAAATTTAAAAAATATAGATTATAAGTATATTTTTGTTAATTTTCCAGGCAAATTTGTCTGGAAATAGTCTACAGTTTAAGGGATAGTTTTATTTTATTATAAATTAAATGCTTAATTTTATATATACAAATATATTTACTTGAAGTATTGCTAGTAATTTTCTTCTTAAATAAAAACCTCTTTATTTATAATAAATATATTATTTACATTTAAGATTAATTTTTTCTAAATATCTATTTATACTATACTATTATTAAAACTTTTATCTCTATTATTATAAAGAAAATTCAAATTTTCTAATTGCTTTTTTTTTTTTAAATATTAATAGTAAGGCCATGCCTCTATCTTTATTAAAACTTGGTTAAACTTTTTTTACAAGTAGAATATACAAAAAAAAATTATATTTGAATTCTATATCTATAAGATATTAAGATTAGAGACTCAAATAAGTTATCTGTAACCTAAACCTACCAGAGTGGCCAAGACTCACCTAGATTTCAGAGTTTGTAATTATAATAAGAGAGTTTATTTGATATTTAATCTATTTAGAATACTATGTTTTAATTTTAGGACTAGTAATTAAGTGTAATGCATGTTGTGTTAGTAAGTTTTGAGAAGTATAAGATGTTAAAGTTGGTTAAGATTATCTGCTAGGTTAAAGTCTAAAAGCACAATATGGTATTTAGATATGTGTATAGATTTATTAGTTAAGATAAAGCAAAAGTTTAATAGAAAGTGTAGTAACAGTTTTATTAGATAGAGTAATATCTTTAATTGAATTAATTAATTCATAAGGAATTAGACCAGACAGTGTTGATGTCAGAGAGGCTGAATTTGGTTATTGTATTTTTGCATACAGTTAAGATTTTTAATTTGGTTATGCAGATCAAATACAGTTTTTGGTGTTGTGTCAAGAGTGGATGTGTTAAGAACTTGTTCAAGTAAGTCATCAATAAGATTATTGATGAGATGTAAAGATGGGCAAGTAGTTTAGTAAAGTGAAGTTGAAAGATCATTTATAAGGATTTTTATACAGAAAAACTTAAGTTGTAATGTTTGAAAGCTGTGAGAATAGTTTGTTATTTTTTGATTATTGTTGATATAGAGCCAGGTGACTTTTCATTAGTTTGAATTGCAATTTGTTACCATTTTTGAAAGTGATATTAAGATAACCATAGTACATAAATATGGGTATAGCCAATTATGCAGATACAATAATGGATAGGTAGTTTAATAGAATAGTTATCAAGTTGTAGTGTATAGTTAGGATTATAATAATTTTGTGAGTTAAATAGTAGATATAGAAAGTTAAAATAATTATGAGCAAAATTGTCAGCAAGGGTATTGAATTTATTATTTTGATGTGTAGCTACTTTATGCAGAATAAGTTATATATTGTAAGAGTTTGTAAAGTTAATTAAAGTATATCAAAGGGATTAATATAGAGTATTAATAAATAATAATTTAAATGATATTAAATTGGTACTGTTGTATTTAAATATAGTAAATTGTAAGTTAGTATAGATGTGTACTGTATAGTTTTCAGGTGCAATAATAATAGCAGAAAGAATTGCAGTAATTTCTGCTTTGAATAAGCATAGTAGGAACTTAGTTTGTGCTTGAAAGATATGCAAGATGTTGTTTTGTACTAAGGCCTATCCAATTTCTATTGAGCATTGGAATGTGCCTGACTGAGTAACTGATCTATTAGTATAAAAATGAAGTTTAAACTTGTTGTAGTTTGAGTTGGAAATTGATTGCAGAGTATTGGTAAGATCATAATTGTTAAAAACAGATAGAATAAGTAATACAAGTATATGAATATTAGCAGTATTAAGAATTTGAATATGATGTCAGATAGTAATAGAATAGAGCAAATCAAGATAATTTGCATTAAGATTAAGTTGTTGATTTTGTGTATTGAATTTTCCAATAAATTTAGTTACAAGATTAATAGGAATAAATTTTGTATATTTATTAGTAATAAGATTGGAATTAAGATTGCAGCCAGTGCATAATTTAATTGTAATTAAAGATGTTGGGTATAGTTGTATAGCATAAAGCTTAATATTGCTGTGCCAATAAGTAATGAGTATTTGTCCAGAAGAAGTTGATCATTTTCTGGCTTTACATATAATTATTTGAACTTGAAGTATGATAATAAGCCATGACTTAGAACATTTTGAAAAATGTCTTATGGTGTAGCTAAAGTAGTTGATTTTTGGGAGTTGGTAATAGTTGTAAAGAGTTTGATAATAGAAATGATTTGTTGTGATATCTTCAAGAGTAATAAACAATAATAACTTTTTGTCTTTGGGTATTTTATGAATTCTTGGTAAAATGTGTTTTCAGTCAAGAAAACAAGAATTATCATATGTAGTAAGTTGGTTAAGAAAAATAATGTGGTGATGGCAAAGTTATTTTTTGAAAGTTAGGTATTTGGAGTGTGATGATAGTATTGATTTTAATGTAATTATTCTAGTATTGACTGTATATGGAATGTTATACATTAGGTTTAAAGTAATAAAAAATTCCAAATAAGAAAAAAGCTAAATAATTTTGAAACTAGTTGTTTGTTTTTTTGGTTTGTCAATTAGAGAATTGGGATAATTCAATATATTGGTTGAGGATTAAAGATTATTTTGTAGTTGTTGGAGATAAATATAAGAACTAGTACTAAGAAGTCCAGTATTGTTTAGGTGTTTAATGAAGTTAGAAATATGATGTTGTAGTTAAATGTTTCAAATGTTATAAATATTCTAAAATTAAGAGTGAAGAAGGATGCTAGTAGAAATTGTATGTCTAAGTTTGGCTTTTTGCTTCACAAGACCAATATGATAAGTAAGAATTTTTTTACAAATAGCTTGGCTAAAAACAATATTTTGAATGCAATATTCAATAGTGAATATAATAACAGTATTTATAATGTATTATGCATGAGTGTCAGTAATACATTTGGAGCTAGTAATTTTAATAAGATGTTGAAATTCATTAATAATAAGTTGGATTTGTTGAGAATGTTTGTTGTTAAGTGTAAACTAGCAGCCAAGAAATTTAAAAGATATGCAAGGTAGATGAATAAAAAAAATATAATTATTAAAAATAAAAGGATTGTAATTAGATGATGGATTATTAGTTGTAAGTATAGATTTAGAAAAGTTAATTTAGATGTTAACCATGTCATAAAATGACTTAACTATTGAGAGAATTTGAAATAGTTCTATTTGTAAGAATGCAATTCAGAGGATGCTATTCATATATGTAAGAACTAAACAGTGTATTTCAAGTTTATTAAAGTTTTTGTCTTTAAGATTGGTGATCTAAGTAGCTTGCATAAAATGGCCTATAAATTGTAAATGGATTAAGGTTATAAGAGGGTCATAGTAAATTCTCCATAGCAGTAAGGTGATGGTTTTATCCTGATCAATGCCATTATGAACTAGATATAATAAGGTAAGTCCAAGATTAGTGATAACATGATTATGTCTATTTGTGAACAGATCTATTATTGTGTTTATAGTTTTTAGAAATAAAGCAAGATATAAAAGTAATTGTTTAAGAAAAATAAGGTTAACAGAGTTATATGCTTTGTTCATGTTCTGAAACAAGAGCCAAATGTTTTTGTAGTTGCAGAATGTATCTTCAATAAGATTATTAAGAATGTGAATAGAGGTAGATGTACTATTGCCTGGAAGAGCAATGAAATTATAAGGAGAGAGGATAGTGTGTTGTGTGAATGCAGAGTTAAGTCTGTTTGTAATAATTTTTGTATAAAGTTTTTGAATATGTTCAATGAGACCAATAGGTCTTGTTAGATTAAGATCTCTATCAAAAGTATTAAACTTACAAATGGAATAGATTTTGCTATGTTTCTATTGTTTGAGAATTTGGACAGAGTCAAGACAATAATTAAATAAGGCAGTAATAGATTGAATGCATATGGAACTGTCATGTTTAATCATTACATAGCTTATGCCTGTAGGACCACAAGCTTTGCCATTTGGGAGTTAGACTATTGTGTTGAGTACTTTTTCTGTTATAATAGCTTTAGTAAGTAGAATATACCAAGTTGGGTTAATGTATAATAATAGTTGATAATATTGTTATCAGAAGTTTTAATAAAGGTTAAGGTTAATTGGTTTGTATTTTGTTCAATTTTAAAGTGCTTTTGGATATGTTGCTTGATAGCATTTGGTTTAGTAATAAGTTAATTTGATAGTTTAATATTAGAGAAATTAATAGATTTATAGTAGTAGTTAAGAATGCTATTGATGGTCTGTTTAGGATGTGAAACAAGAGTTTTACATCTTTTCTCAAAAGTATTTTGTATTTGTTGATGAAGATGAAGTGAATTTTCCATGTTGCATACATGATATAGCTGTTTCCAGATATCACAAGCATGTGCAATACATTTTTCAATATGATTAAGTAAGAGAATAAGTTGAAGATTACATTATGCTTGAAGATTGATTGATTGAATATGATAATTAATAGAAGAAATACTAGTTGATAACTTGTTAGTTTTAGTAATTTTAATTAAGTGACTAAGTTTTTTAAGTGATAAGTGTTGTAGAGTGAATTTTCTAAATACTGTTAATCTATACAAGGTAATAAAAGTAATAAAAATAATAAAATTAAAACAAAAGATTTTTCTTACTTTTTATATAACTAATTACTTAAGTAAATATAAAACCAAAATATAATAATTGATTATATATAATATATAACTATGATAACTATAGTACTGATTATAAGACTTATAATATAAATTGAAAAAGTAAATTAATAAGTTTTGGTTTAAGAAACTAGAAAATAAAATAAAATAAAAAATAAAAAATATATTAAAAGAGCTTAAAACTAATATAAGTTCAGAAATATTAGATATAAGCTATATATTATTATGTATACAGAAAAGAAGATACAAAAAAATTTTAAAGCCTTTGCATCTTGCTTTTAAAAAAAGAAAAAATTTTAAAAAAATAGAAAATAGTACAAGTATATTCAATTTCAAAAGACGTGAACTAAAAATTTAGATTAAATAATATCAAACCAATAGAACTAATCAAAACTTTTTAAAAAATAGATATAAAAATAATAACAAAAAATTAGTCAAGATGAATTATTTTTATAAATTACTTTACCAAAACTGAACAAAAGAAGAAAAAACTTTTTATTGAAAATAAAGCAATAACTACTAAGTAAACTATTCTTAGACTATTAATTAAACTTGTTTCTTATAATAAACTTGACCTAAAAGAAATACAAACCTTAAGAAAAATCTTTATTTTATTTTTTTTTCAGTTTTAAGATGACCTCTTTGATCTGAGCTTTTTATTAATACTTATATCGGGTACATGTTTATATAGACGTATCTATAATGAACTATTAGTTAAGTGTACAACTAGCTACATGTGTAACTTTTCTATATTACCTATTTAAGGAGTCTATCTAAGAGTTCCCCACCAGTTGCCATACCTAACACACCTGCTTAGGTGTTCTATTTAAACCTTCTGATCTAACCCTGATATTAATTTCACCAGGTCAAAGACCCAGATCTATTCACTATCGACCATAGAACTATAATCCTTAGACCATTTTTATCTTCGAGGTAAACCTACCAGAGTGAGCCATATTTCCTTTTATCACTAACCTGGTTTGATGCTATGACTGAGGCCAACACTTGCAGTTAGGGTTACCCCTTAGACCACTATTATACTTGTAAAGTTCATCCAAACCCTGGTATATATCTTTCCGACTTCTTCTTCATCATCTCCTACTAGCTGCAACTCAGAACTAACCAACTGCCCAGACTCCCAATCCAGATAGCCTGGTATGGTATACTTATGTATCCTTTTTCTCTAGTGATTCTGATGGCCTGGTTGGTCATGTGCTCCTCTACACATCTTTGTCATCCGGTTTATCTGACAGTTTCTATGAAGGTGTTTCATGGGCTTCCATCAGTTCAATGGCACTATCAAAAGTTTGTGCTACCTCTTTATTCAGGATTTTCAAGTGGGTTTTCATCTCTTCAGTTTCTTAGACTTCTATGCCCAAGGGACTTATCATGGGTTTGCCTGAAGCCTTATATGACATCAGTTTTATATTCCTCTATGTACATGTACTGTGTAATGTTATACTTTGCATAGATGCCCTGAGCTCCCAATGTCAGGTGGGGCCTGACTTGGTGTACCTAAAATTACAGATGCCCAAAACCCAACCGATTGATAGAGACAGTTACTATAACACAGATATAATTTTCAAAATCGTCATCTGTGGGAATTGAACTTTAGACCTGCTACTTGGAGGTTGACAACCTATCCACTTCACTAGGTCACCACACCTCTAAGAAAAATCTTTACTAGCAGCTCTGAATTACAAAAATATTAAAAACAATACTGTAAAAAACAACTTACATTTTAGTAACAATGGTTTTAAGAACCTTTACATCTTTACTAACCAGCATATAAGCATAAGATAACAGCTCCAAAAAATAACAAAAAAACTACAGATGATCTACTAACCAACCTACTACAACTCTGAACTAAACAACCTCCTAAGGCATTTTCTTTTCTTCTTCTTTGGCTTATTTTATTGAAAAATCTACTAACTTAAGCAACTCTATATTTACAATTCCAGCCACTAACTCTTCTACTGAATATGCAAAAGAATTTATCAATATTACTATAAAAGACCTACTTAAATATACATTTACAGTTCTTTTATTATTTCTAGCTTTACTAACAAATATCTCTTTACTGTAAATTTTACTAAATCTGGTCACATATTTAACCTTACTACATTTCCAACTTAATGGTTATATAAACACAAAGAACTCTCCCAATCAATACTTTTTGACCTAATAATAACAAAAAACAACTTTGTAAATATTAGTGCCAAACATTCCAGAAGTATATAAAATTATAACCTTAATATACAATGTAGTTATATAAAAAAGCATAAAAAGAATTCAAGACACCTAAATTTAACAAAAATCTTTTACTTATATCATAAAACATAATTACAAAATTAGATACAGATAAAAAACTATTATAAACAAATAATATTTCATAAGATAATGAACTAACATTCAATCTTACTGCTGGTCTGCAGCAAACATTATACAAACTCAGCTTTTAGCTACTACATTACATAACACTACTTATGAAACACAAACACTAGCACTAAAAAAAACAAATGCCTTTCTGT
This sequence comes from Cetraspora pellucida, assembly GCA_910591915.1. NCBI lineage: Eukaryota > Fungi > Glomeromycota > Glomeromycetes > Diversisporales > Gigasporaceae > Cetraspora > Cetraspora pellucida. The sequence goes on along the minus strand of CAJVQA010008212.1, from coordinate 5,890 downwards.
TTCACAACATAACCCTATTGAAACCATTAGATCAATAACCAAATCTTCTAAAATTCAATTAACATTTAGCCAACATTAAAGTAAAAATAACCTAAGCTCTAACTACTTAATACACAAGCAATATTCTAATCAGAATTATTTAATACTATAGCCACAGCATCACCAAACTCTACAATTACAATATCTAACAATCCTGATAACGCCAGACTTATATATAGCCAAATTACTTAAAAATAACTCAATATACCTAAATTTAATGATATTAATAACTCAGAATGAGCAAATACTATATAGGCCAGAATCACAGACCAAATTAATATACCATTTGATCAACAAATCTGGTTATATGACAGAATTGCTAAGGCATTTCAAATACCAACTGAAAATCAGAATTTTATCGATATTAAACTTGTTACTATATCAACTGAATTTGTAATCCCACCTGCAATATTTCTTAAATTTGATATTTTAATACCAAATTCTTTATCACTTTTACCAAAAATCCAAATACTACTCTAGCATATCAGAAAGAATATACTAACCTATACAATAATGCTTTAGCTACATATAAACAGACTAACCAAATTACAATTACAGATGCAACTATATGCAAAACTATAAACTCTATGCTTAAGCAAATGCTTATTTCATAATATCTCTCTAATATTAACTTTAACTTCTATATTTCCTTCATAATCTACAAAACTATCTACTATGCAAGAGGCTTCTTACAAATTCAAAATAAAAATAAACAAACTTCTAAGGAAATTAGAGCTGTAATTACTAATGCACTCTAAGAAAAACTTATATTACTATTACAAAACCCTAGTGAAATACCAGAACATGTTAAAGCAATCCTACTATTTACACTTCCAATTATATAAAGATCATATACAAGAGCTATCATCAATGGACTAAGAAAAATTTTTAAGTTTGACAAATTGACTAATAACTATTTTACAAAACTACTTACATTACCTAAAAAATACTAAGATCTCTTTCCAGAACTTCAAACCTATTTTTCAATATCAAATAAACAATTACTTCAATATCTCTTATATTTTAGATACAAAAATTAAAAAAAAAACTCTTTCTTGAAAATTCTGATTTTATAGCAAAATTGGAAAAACAAAAAAAATTTTTAAAAAAGCTGTACTAAAACATATCTTAACTAATTAACTAAGTATTAGCATTAACAAACAGTATAACACAACTTTAACAGAATTAAATGAAGTCACAAGAAAGCTTTTTGCACTCCAGTCTCCTTCTCACTATTGTTGTCGACTAAGTTAGCAACTGAAACCAACACTAGTAAAAATAACAATAAGTCCCAAGACAAATACTTTAAACAGTATACACAAATACAATTTATTCAAGAAACTATGAATAACCAGAATAACAAGAAGAAGCATAAAACTAATAGCAAAATTGCTATTCCTATACAAGCAAGCAATAAGAAAAATACTAATAAAAAAAATTATTAAAAAAAATAGAAATTCTAGCATACTCCCAAAAAATCTAGCAATAACATCATTACACACAACAATAACAACTACAATCTCAAATCTTTTCATGAACAATCAAACTGAGCAAGACCCAATTCAGAACCCAAACAATATAGATGCTGCTTTCTAAGGATGGCAAATGTTTTAAAACAACATGTTTTAGAACATGTTTTAAATGTTTTAAACTATTAATTTTTTTAAATAAAAAACATGATTTATTATAGATCAATTATATTATAGATTTTATTATATAATATATAAATATAATAATCAACAATTTTCAAAATAAAGTAAAATAAATACTAAATATTTTTTTACCAATTACCAAATGTTTAATACAAATACAAGTTTTAATAAAAAATATAGATGGCAGTTAGAAACATCTATAAAATTAATTATTAACAATAAAGTTTATTGTTAATGAATTGATATACTAGTTTTTTTTTTAAACACACTAGTAGTTATTTAAAGATTAGTTATAAATATATTTTCTAAATATAATTATTTATTTTATATAGCATAATTATTTTAACTTTTAATCATTATATAAAATTTAATAAATAACAAGATAAATTATTTGTACTGCATATTAAGTTGAGTAATGGTGAATCAGAATAAATTAAAGCTTAGTAAGATGTTGAATATTTTCATTTTGCTTTATAAATAAAGACTGGAAAGTGCAATTAACACATTCTAGAAGATACTACAAGGATTCACACAATGTATATTGTTATGTGTAAATAGAAACTTTCAAATAGTTATTAACAATGCATAATTACTAATAAAGCAGGTTATGTTACAGGTAGGGCAATATGAGAACTTGGGATAATCTATGCTAACACATCACTAAATGTTGCCCAAAGTTTATAGAAGTGGAATCAATTCAGAGATTAAGGCATGTCGAATAAGTAGTCAGGTAAATATGGTGTTTTAAGAAATTGACAAGTTATATATTGAATATTAACAAGTATACTTTTATTCGTAGGAACAGTATTAAGATAGAACTTTTTTGGATCCCACATAGAATTTTTAATATAATCCTGAAATAAGATTATTTGGCTGATATTACCATAATATCTGGCTAGCATTAATATAATATCTGACTTGCATTAACATATTTAGCTAATTCCTAATTAAAATTTAGTTATTTATTTGTATACTATTTCATACATATGTTTATTTATATATATGATAAGGATTTAGCTTCTTTGTCATTGGTATCTTTCACTACATTACAAAGATATTCTTTATAATTAAGTTACTCTTTTAAAAATAAATAACATATGCAATAATAATAATATTTAGAATCATCTTACAAAAATAGGATCAGATAAAACCTTTACTCAGAAACATGCTTAATGTAATTACTGCTATTAAACCTTGCAAAAAATATGTAAAAATTTACTATTTTGATTGACCAATAGCAATAACCAAAAATTTAGGCAAAATTAATCAAATTTTTAGTAAAGAAATTATGGCCACTAATTAAGTAAAATTAGGATTTAAAATTTTGTGGCTTAATGAATCCTGTACAGAATTTTGAAGAAACTGCAATTTGCCTATCTCTAGGTACTATATATTCTATGAATTACATAAAATTCATGTTATTAAAACTTATGTAAAATTACATGTATTGTAAATTTGTAAAATATAATTTTTAACCCTAAGTGAAATATGTTTCTGGGTTAATTTTACCATTATACAGATGCAAATCTTAAACAATTAAAAAATTAAACTCTGGCTAAAATTATGTATAATGTGACAAATCAAAATTGAGATTCAACTGCATGGCATCTAGATTTAATGAATCCCATATAGGATTTTTTGAAAAACCATAATTTGCCCATCTCTAGGACAATAGCATATTTATTAATTAGAGCAAGAAGGACTTTTAAGATCTTTAATTATTCTAAAGGAAACAGTATAACTTTATTATTAGGAGCAGGGAGAACTGAACTCAAATTTGAGACAAAGGCTATACTTTTATAACTAAATTTTTAGGAAAGTAAATTGTGAGGTTTCTTTATTTTTATCTTTCACTCTTACTAACTTTTCTTTTTTTTTATTAGTCCTATTATTTTTCTTAATTACTTTTATATTGGGCATAAGTGGAAATTTTATGAAAGTATAATGACTATTATATTTTAAGCAAAATTTCACTTATATTCAACAACTCAGAAAATAACTGAGATTGTAATAATGAAAAATCAGAAATATATACCTACAAGAAAGCAATGGAAAGATTAATAGGACTAAGTAAAGAAACTCTAATACAATAAATATTTTGACTCCATCAATCTTTTGTTTTGTCTATGAAAGAAATAATCAGGCCACTTTAATACAGCCAAATCTTATTAGATAAGTCTTATTATTATAATATCTTTATCTTGTGCTGCCCATTTTACTAATTTTTTCTTCCTTTTTAGGTTAATTCATTTGTTTAATGTATCATAAGGCTTGGTGCAATCCGGTTTTGGAATATTCTTTATATGATCATAGGGCTCGATGTGGTTACAATTTGGTTACAGCTTTATTATAGTTTCATGAAAATGATTTACTTCTTACACTAATAATCTACTGACACATACTAGTATTCTTTTCCTTTTTTATTTATAATTAGTTCACTGAGAGCTTTAGAAATAGCAAAAATCTTCATATATATATGCTTCATTATAAATAATTCTAATCAAGCAATAATAATAGATTTTTATTTTGGTTAGTAAAAGTCAAAAATCAATAAATAAATAATACATAATATGTATTCTGTCTTAAATTTTAAATTTGTATGCAACAAAATTTTTTTTAATATTACACATAAAATATAACTAATCTAACCTAAGCAACTTGTAATTTGCAAGAGGTTTCATTAAAGTTAATGAAAGTACAATACTTAAAAGAGTTTAATATATTAAAAAAGACTAGCAAATAAAATGCTTGATTATTAAAAACAATTGTATAATACAAACAGAAATAAATAAGTGTATTGTGTAATTAGTTAATAATATGAAAAAAAAGTATAAAATTTATTAACTAAAATTAATGTATAGAAATATCATGTTATTAGTATTATAATCAATAATATTATTATATTTTTTTAAGACTAGTTTGAAGAATTAACTATTATTATTAAAATTTAGAAAGTTCTGTATGTAGAAGGGGCTTTAAATAAAAGCTCTTATTTAATATATCTGTTATCTGACTATTTATAATGCTAACTTAATTTAGATAACTAAAATTTTTTTAAAAAAGATACTTGTCAATTTTTATTAATAACAATAATATAGGTTCAGAATGTTACCAAAAAAGTAAAATAATTAAAATTCATAGTCATATGTATAAGAAAAATTAATACAACTAAAAAAAGATAGAGGTTATGTGAGAATGTTTCAAATTTACAAGAAGAGGTGTTAAAAAAAATTAGTAATTAGAAAATAAGATGGAAAGAAAAAAAAAGGAAATTGAATAAAAATACTTTCTATTGCTAAGCTAAAGCACAAAGACAATAAATTTTCTTACACCCTAGATGTAAAATAGATTAGATAAAAAATGTTAGAAAGTTTTTTGTAAATTATAAAAGAAGCACAAAAACCAATTTATAAAAGCATAACTTCAAGTTAGCAATAACTTGATTAGAGCCTTTTTTACTTATCCTAAATTACCTCAAATTTTTTTGTATTTTTCTTCATAAAATTATACAAATTATATATCCTAATTCAAGTTGTTTTGTTGTTTTTTATTTGATCCTTTTTTAAGATTAAGCAAAGTAATATTTTTAAACCTTTATTATAATAAAATAATTGTTAAATCTTATTAAAAAATTTTTTTATTTTTAATAAAATGTCTTGTGGCTGTCCATCTTCTAATATTCGTATTGATCATTTTTACTCTGTAGAAGAGGAAAATACAAATGTTAATAAATATTCTACTCCTTATCAAATATGTAAATATTGCAATAATGATATTGTAGACTTAATAGATCAGTTAAAAAAACATTTAAATAAATGTAGTTTTTTTCTTTATGAACTTTGAGAATCAACAAACTTAACTACTAGTAAAAGTTGCCGAAGCAGTACACTATTAATATTAAGTATTTTACACATTTTTTGACCATAACTTTTGATGTACCAAACCAAATTGGATAAAACAATCACCATTGGATTCAGCACACCGAGATGATTCTAATGAGCACAAAATCATATGATTCTGATTATGAGATCACAGGATTGGGATGATTTTGATGAAAAGCACTAATTGTAATACATGTGACTTGATTCTGATTAGCTCACATTACTGTGCCAGAAATCTAATAAATCTAACAGATCTATTAGATCTAACATATCTAACATATCTAACATATCTAACAGATATTATATATCTATTATATC
>CAJVQA010008211.1:0-13143 GCA_910591915.1 Cetraspora pellucida | reverse complement strand
ATAGACATATCTATAATGAACTATTAGACGAGTGTACAACTGGCTACATGTGTAACTTTTCTATATTACCTATTTAAAAAGTCTGCCCAAGGGTTCCCCACCAGTTGCCATACCTAACACCCCTGCTTAGATGTTCCATTTAAACTCTCTGATCTAACCCTAGTATTAATTTCACCAGATCACAAACTCGGATTTATTCGCATTCGACCATAGGACTATAATCCTTAAACTATTTTTATTCTTGAGGTAAACCTACCAGAGTGAGCTGTATTCCCTTTTACCGCTAACCTGGTTTGATGCTATGACCAGAGCCAACACTTGCAGTCAGGGTTACCCCTTAAACTGCTATTACTTTTGTAAAGTTCACCCAAACTCTGGTACCTATTTTTCTGACTTCTTCTCTATTATCCTCTACTAGCCGCAACTCAGAATCAACAACAGACTTCCCCAGACTCCCAATTTAGATAGCCTGATATGCTATACTTATGTATCTTTTTCCTTCAGCAATTCTGATGGCCTGGTTGGTCATATGCTTCTCTACACATCTTTGTCATCCGGTTTATCCAACAGTTTCTATAAAGATATTTCATGGGCTTCCGTTAGTCCAATGGCACCATTGAAAGTTTGTGCTACCTCTTTACTTGAGATTTCCAAGTGAGTTTCTGTTTCTTCAGTTTCTTAGCCTTCTACGCCCGGTGGTCTTATTGTGAGTTTGCCCGAAGTCTTATATGATACCAGTTTTACATTCCTCTATGTACATGTACCATGTAACATTACACTTAGCATAGATGCCCCAAGCTTTCAATGTCAGGTGGGGCCCGACTTGGTATACCTAAGATTACAGATGCCCAAAATCCAACCAATCGGCAAGAGACAGTTACCATAACACAGATATAATTTCCAAAATTCGTTATCTGTGGGAATTGAACCTTAGACCTGCCACTTGAGAGTTGACAACCTATCCACTTCACTAGGTCGCTACACCTCTTTTAATATTAATTGTTATCAACTAAATAAGTTCAGAATATTTAAAAACTTCTAACTATTATATTTAAAAAATTCTATTCTAATTTAAAATGAATTTTAGATTTAGAGATTCTATTTAAATGTATCTAATTCACTAAAAAAAAAAGAAAAAAAAATTAAGAATATCAATAGATTTAAATTCAAACTATTAAGATTACCAAACACAGCATATTATGCTTGCTAGCAAACTTCAAACAGATCCCAAACCTAAAAAAAAGAATTGGTATTTATAAAAATTAAATCAAAAAAATATTTTCAAAATTTTGCAGATATAGTATATAACTATTAAAATATTTAAATAAAGGTTAATTTGGCCAAAAATTTAATTTGGTTACAGACAATCTAAACTATCGTAATTTGGAATTTGAACATAAACAAACTTTGAAATTTGGCTAGCAAGTATAAGTATAATCAAAGATTTAACTCTCTAGTAAACATAAAAAAACAAATTCAAGAATACTATTTTCAATTCAAAAAAAGTTGTTCTACTCTTTTGTAGAATCTGGCAAGCTGGTAAATTCTTGATTTGATTAATATTAATCAGAATTTGGTATCTTTATTATGATGATTATGTTCCAAATATGTATGAACAGCAACAGCCTTCTTAATTAAATTATAGAGGTCTTTAGGAATCTTGAGAACTAAACCTTAAAAAAATTAATCAAGTATTATTAGTATAACTGCTCAAATAGTTTTTTTTTAAAAAAATAAAAAAAATAAAAATATAAAAATAAAAAATTAGAACAATTGCTAACTGTTACTATAAGACTTCAAGATTCAGAGAATTTTATTTACAGTAATTTTTTAACTAGCTCAATATTATACAAGTTCCAAAGACACAAGCTAATTTGTAAAGATATTAGACTCTTTTTTGCAAATTCAAGAATTCATTCACAAATTTCTTGAGGTATAACTTTCATTCATAATGATATATATTAATATAAAGAAATAGTATTGGCAGTACTTTTACTAAGAACATATATGAGACATATTCTTTCTTAACTACTTCTCTCTAAAAAAAAAGTTAAAGTACTATTACTTCTGAAAAAAAAAGATTTAAGCATAGAATATGTTTAAATTTCTCAATCTATATATATTACCTTTTAGAATTGTGCTTATAATTCAAAGGTTACATTATGCATCACAATTTATAGAATTATCACATCCTATCAAATAGATAGAAAAATTTTGTCAGAAACTCTATTACAATCTAAATGGTATTTCTGCTTATAGTATTTTCAAAGGTTGCAGATTATTTTACCCATATAACTAAGTTAATAAAATCTTTGCCAATATTTAGAAAATTAAATAATCCATTGGAAAAAATCTAATCATATTTTGTAACTTTAATTTAGAATTTTTTAGAGCAATTATTAACGTAATTTTTTTCGCAGGTCTGATTGAACTAAAAAATATAAATTAAAATAATAAATAAATAAATTGTAAATTAAGTTAAAAAAAAAAATTATAAATAAATTAAAAACAAAATATAATATAACCTTGATGTAATGAAGGCATTAGACTATTAGTTTTAAATTAAAAATTCAGTATATCTATAGTTTTGTCTTATTGTAGCATATTTTTTAAAAATAAAAATAAATAGTGAATAATAATAATAAAAATAGAACCAAATAACAAAAGCATATATATTTATTAATAGATAACTTCAGTAATTGCAAAATAAAAAAAAATATTTTTTTTTTAGTCTTACAACTTACAGATTTTTAGAAAAAAATTTTTTTAAGAAAAAAAAAAGAAAAAAATTGACTGATTCCTAGATCAGATGATGATTATATTTATTAATTAAAGTAAATTATTTATATCAAAATCTCTGTCTCTATATATAATTTTTTTAGTTATACTTGAAGACTTATCAAGCTCTAATTTGGATGATAAAGTCATGAGATTTTTGACTTCTAAACTTGTTGAATTTTCTTTAACTAAGTTATCTGATTCTTCTGAAAACTCTTCTGTATCTTCTTTTATTATAAGTTCTTCTAAAAAAGAAAATGAATCTTTTTTACTAAATAAATCAGTATTGTCTTTTATAAATATTGCAATTTTGTTGAATACTGATAAGAAATTCTTTTGGCAAATATTTAGATCGATATAATTAAGTTTTAATTTGGCATTCTCAACTAAATATGAATGCATCTGTGCCATAATCTCTAGATGTTCAACACTTAATCTAAAAACATAATTTGTAGTTAGTTAGTTATAACTATGATTAAGCTAAAATAAATTGTAATCTTTTAGCAAAAATTTTAATTTTTTTTTTAATAAATTATTTTTTGGATTAGTCATAGCAGAAAAATATCAAGATCTCATAATATTTTATAGCCTATCTAAATTAGTAAGCAAGTAATAATAACTTAAATTTATATATTAAATATAATGTGATCTTGACATTTTCTAAATTAAACAAGAAATTCCAAATAAGAACTTACCTAGTTTGCCTTTTTCCAAAATACCATTCTAGTATGCTAAAAACATGCTTACAGGCAGCATTATGAGAGAAAATAGAATGTATTTTTAAAGCATGATGTTTAATACAATCTTTATTTCTTTTAAGATCTATGAACATTTACCAATTAGTAACTATATTAGTGGATTCGACAAATTTATTATTGAAAGGATGCTTTCTGTTCTTGTACAAACTTATTTGAGTTTTTAAAAGATCTGCACTTATTTGACCACTACCAAATAGTTTTCATATTTTTAACACTTTTTTAAGAACATAGTTTTTATATATACTGGGTTCAAGAAAATCATATGTATAAAAATAAAAAAAATAAATAATATAAAATAAAAATAATGTAAAATTTATGCATTTAAAATATGTTAGTTTAAAGTACCACAGTAAGCTAATATAAAAAAAATAATAAAAGTTATAAGTCTGTATTAAATTCTTTTTATCACTTGTTATAAATAGTAATACAATTATGCTGAAACTGGTTATTGTATAAAATGGAAGTTTCTTGAATTAAAATTGTCATTTTTACTAATTCAATAAATACATCTACCAACAAAGTGGTTCAAAACTTTAATTTTTTATAGCCTGTTTTACCAGGCCAAAAATATTTTGCAATTGCTCTACATCAATCCAAAATTGACAATTAGTAATTAGATTTTTTACTGCATTTGCATGATCAAAAATTTGAGGTTCTTGTTCTAAAACCTATTATAAAAAAATTAATTTAAAAAATATTGTTAAAATATATAACATAACATGCTTGTATAAGTATAAAAGAATTAAGTAATATAATTGTATAAAAAGATTAAAGTAGAAATGCAATAAAAGAAGTTTCACAGAAAGAAAACCTTTGCAAATCTCAAATAATATTTGAATCAAAAATTTAATTAAAATAATTACTGATCTAATATTCACTTTATTGCATAAAACAGATTTACAAGAATCTCATACTATTGATTATTAGGTTTTAGTAGTTGACTTTAAATTTCTACCAACAGTAAAAGAGAATGTAATTGTCTCTCTAATACAGCTTTAGCAATATAAGAATTCCTAAAGAAACTTATAATTTTTTGACAGTATAAAGAATATTTCAGACATGAGATAAATAACAGATACTACTAGAGATTAATTATATATGATGTGCAATACATTTAATAGATAAAATATATGAATATTTCATTGCAACCTGTTGTTTTGCTACTGTCATTGCTGTTTCTGTATCAAAAACTATTGCAACAAATTTTTTAGGCCTAATGTTTTTCAATACCTTCAGCATTTTTTTAGCATTAAAATTTGCTGTATGAGAAAACATTAAAAAATTATATAAAGTATAAATATATTACTTCCTTTCATCCATCATTATCACAAAAGCATATATGTTATACTTCATTAGATTGCACCAACTGTCTATACATAATATAAGATTTTTAGATTTTGATAGCTCCTTTTCTATTTTTAGTATGTTATTTGCTGCTTCTATTTCTAGAATTAATATTGCCAATATAGATCACTTAGGTGAATTATATTCAAGGTTTAATGTCTTAATAAAATCCTCAAAATAAAAAGAATCAAAAGCTGAAAATGAAATATCAGAACACATAATCTATTTGATTAGTGATTTATTGGCTCTTATTTCTTTATTTTTATCAATAGCTTCTTTTGTATTATAGTAAAAATCCAGAGGTAACATAGAAGAGTTTGATTTTCTTTTTTTTAAAATAGGTGTTTTAGTTAGCATTTGCTCGTTTTCACTTTGAATTTTCCAAAGTATCTTCATTTGAATTTCATTTGAAACTTTTTCTTTGCACTTTATTGCAAGGTGAATTTTTATTTTGTGGGCTCTTTCTTAAGACCATAATGTAGGACAGTACCTACAATATGCTTTTTTATGTTTTCTTTTATTATTATTTATTATATTATAATCATTCCAAATATCTTATTGAGGTTGTCTTTAATCATTTGATGATGCAATATTTCAGTCAATACAAATTTTGTTTCACTACTTAAAATAGAATTATTTGAAATTTCATCAATGTCAATATCTTTATTGCTTGTAGCATGTTTCATTATTTAAAATTTTGTTTTATATATATATAAAAAAAAAAAAAAAAAAAAAAGAATATGTATACTTATTGTTTTTTTTAAAAAAAAATAATTGAAACTTTCATGAAAAAATAATATTCACTAGTGCACCTACTTATTTGAAATACTAAAAACCAGAAAACTTTTTTAAAAAAAATTCAATACTATGAAAAAGAAGATTACTGTAATTTGTAGCAAATAGCAGAGGCCTGTGTTGGGTCCTGCAGCCTGGCCCACAAATTTTTGTAGGCTAGGCCAGGCCTGAAGCAAAATTTTATAATTGCAGGCTGGGCTGGGCCAAAAAATTTGCAAAATTTTATAATTGTGGGCCAGTGAAGGCCTAAAAATTTGTAAAATTATATAAGAAATTTTTGCAGGTTGGGCCAAGCTGAAGAAAAAATTTGACATATGCAGACTGGGCTGGGTTGGCAAAAAAATAGTAACTCTAAATGCAGGCCGGGCCAGGCCTAAAAAAAATTTTTAACCCTAATTGTGGGCCAGGCCAGGCCTCAAAAATAGACAATTTGCAGGCCTCTAGCAAATAGTACTTTCTTGTTAGTATACCTTCTACTATTTGTACCAGAGATTAATCAAGTATATGCCACGAACATGATTGTAAAAAATCTGGGTATATCTAAAATATATATTGATTGGTTAAAATTTTTGAGGCTCTGATTGGTTCTAATTAATTTTGCCTTGAGTAAGTATACTTTATATTTTGTTATTATAATAAATTATTCATTGATTTAAATATATATTAATAAAAAGATTAAATATAAGCTTCCAAACTCTATTTAAAAAATACTATATTTTTGACATTTGGAAAATAGTATTATAGTGCACTATGTTTACTATATGCTTTATATCACATTATTGTCTAGACATTGCCCAAATAAGAAAATGTATAATAAAAATTAAGAAAAACCTAATACTAGCATAAGCAATATTAATCTTATGGTTTAGCAAAAAAATTTTATATTATTTGATTTGTCTCAATAAAACGAATCAAATAGTACTAAAATTTTCAATTTTGATTAGTGTATTGCTATTAAAAAACACAATATCTATCAGCATCACAATATCTACATGCATTATAATATCAAACTTACCCTTATGTTTTATTCATTATATAAAAATTAAAATTAATAAAATATTATATTTTTTTCAATTTAAAACAAGTATATATATTTGAATGCCTTTATTAGACTTAAATTTCTAAAAAAAATTTTTTTAAAAAAAAATAATAATTTTTTTTTTTTTTAAAAAAAAAAATCATTATGTTGGTCTTTAGACCATCTAAAATGTGTTGAAGGTTTTTAAAATCAGGAGTTGAAATAGTTCTTTACTTTCAAATCATTATAATGCTTATTAAAATTTTTATTGCCAAAATCTGAAATAAAATCATTTTTAGGAGATTAACTAGAGTTTTTTCATTATTACAACTTCTTATCAATTCATTTAACCCTTTACAGTTTCTATTTAATTCACTAAACCTTTCATGATTTTCATTAAAATTTTCATAATTTTCATTCTTACCAAAAATATATGATGTAGAACTGTTTGTTTTTAGAAAATTATAATCAAAGATTTGTATGTCTTTAGAACCATTACGAATATTTGAAATCCTACAACACTTAAACACATGTCTAATAAGTATTGAATCGATGTTATTTCAAGCTTTTTGAACCTATTATGCAATAACATTGTAAGCAGGCTTCTGAATTCATCCTGTTAGTGTTAGCTTCTTAACTTCTTCATTCATCCATTTACTATAAAATCTACAAATCTGTATATATATTAAATAATCAATACTCAAGTTGTAAAAAAAAAAAAAATCTATATGAATTCTATAGCTGATAATTATTTTTTTGATAATTCTCTAATTTTCTCAATAAATAAATATCTGTGAATAAAGATGTAACCACAATGTTGTAATTGGTCATAATTATAATGAATTATAGCATTTGTTGTAATTTATTATAATTATGATCAATTAAGACATTGTGATCATATCACTATTAGTAAATTTATCTTGTTTTTAAATAATTTATTTATAGCAACATCCAATGGTTGCAATTGAGAAGTTAATCTATCAGGAATTACTGCCAAGTCAGTTTTTTTTTCTTTAAATTATTTTTTAACTAAATCCTCAAGATGACCATGAAATGAATTAAATACTAACAAAGAATGTAGATCTACAAAATGAGGTACATGGTGATTTCACACATTCTCAATTCAAAATAACATTTCGTCAATGTTTATCCAACCTTTTTGATTAGTTCTAATTTTACTCCTATTGGAAATTCAAGCTGTGGCATATTTTTAAGTTTAAAAAGAATTAGTAGAGATAATTTAGAACCATCTGATATACAACCAAGAACAACTATAAAATTTAATTTTTCATATTCACAGATTCTAATACTAATACTGCGAGCTTTAGTTTTATCAATTGTAAAGTTGTTTGGCAAGTCAAATAAGAGCAGTGTTTCATTCATATTGCCAATTAGATTTATTATGTTTTATTCATTAAAAAAGAATATAACTTAAAAATTCTTGTTGCTTTTTATCATAGTCTTCAAGTAAATGTTATAAGACAATAATGCAGTGTTGATTACTCAAATTATAGCAATTTATAAACCTGTTTAACTATTTATAGCTTTATTGAAAAGTTAAAATATCTGAATATAGTAATAAAAACCTTTGTATTTGTGCCAAAGTTTTCACTTTAACTTGGACCATATTGCATGTAACAACTTTAAGTTCAGCTTATAATGTATATATCTAATTATTCAATTCAACTTCTAGTTCAGAATACTTTGGGTGAGGGCCAATATTTAGCTGGCAGATATATGAACATGCAAGCATCAACTCATTTTTTTTTGAACACCAATCATAAAACTGCTTTGGTTCAATTTCAAATAAAAGTGAAGTTTTATGAATACTTGGCTGAGTTTTTTCTTGGTAGGTTATTGCAGCAAGTTTCTTGTATGCATTCTAGATACACTGTTTTTTTTTGTGTAATTGTTAAATATGCAATATTGGATTAAACTCTTGTCATGTTTTAATGTGTAAAAAAAAATATAACTTTTTTTAAAAAAAAAATTTGTGTTCAAGTATTTTTGCATTTACTTAAATGATTAGCTAACCTTATTGCATTTAAAGTATCTCTTTATATAAACTCCTCTATATAAAATACCTTCTACTTGACAAAGTACCCACTAGGTACTAATTAAAATTTTATGCCTAGAAATGTAAGAGACTTAGGATACTATTTGCCACAAATTACGGTAATATAATATGACTGAGTAAATTTTTACTTTAAAAAATACAATATTTTAGAACATTTTAATAGTTAAAAGAATGTTGCATCTGAAGCCTAAAATTTTAATTTTTTAATATCAATATGATAGTATTTAGAGTTAGAATTCATAATAAAAGAGTATAACTAAATTTTAGTAGAGTTTATATTTATATATATACTTGCTAGCAAAATGGCAAAACCTGGACAAATTCAAAAAAACAATTGCTATTTATAAAAAATTGAATCAAAAAAAATAGTCTTGAAATATTGCTAATATATTATATATAATTATAAGAATATATATATGATGCATATTTGTTTGAATAAAGATTATTAATAAAATTTTTAAGATATAAGTTTGGGATTTGGATGTAGACAAACTAATTTTATATATAATAATTTAAAATTTTGCTAACAAGTATATTTATATATCAAAACTTTTTTTTTTTTTAATATTAATAATGAGACCATGCCTCTATCTTTATTGAATATTAATTTAAAATTTTTATATAAAACATAAATTTACTTTTAAAAATATTATAAAAAGAATAGAAACTCAGACTAGTTTATCTGCAACCTAAACTAATATATATCAAAACTCTTATTATTATCATTAATAACTTATTAATATAATTTAAAGTATTATGCATAGTGATTGCAGATTTTTAATGAAAATATCTCTATAGATTAGCCTAATTATCAAATAATTGTTATAAATCTTTGTGATTTTATATGCATGCATGTTTATACAATTATATAATTATAATAGCTGAACAGATTAAAGATAATGATAATAAATATTTGGCATTTAAAATTTAGGACAAACAGAATTTGTGATTTGTCTAGTTGAGATTTGAAATAAGATTTAGAGTTTGTCTAAGTTTGAGATTTGGGATTTGAGATAGAATTTGGGATTTGTCCTAAATTTGAGATTTGGAATAGGATTTGGGATTTGTCTAAGTTTGGAATTTGGAATAAGATTTAAAATTTGGAATAGGATTTAGAATTTGGCTAGAATTTGAGATTTGGGATTTGGAATTGAGATTTGTACAGTTTTGTTATATAAGATATTTAAAATTAACTAGACAATTTTATTTGTTTATAAACAAATCTCAAATCCTAAAAGCTTGTCTAGCAAGTATAAATATAATTTTAAAAATAAAAAAAAGATAATATAATTGCACAAAAAAGTAATAGCACTAAGTAAGCTACTACAAAAGGTCAAGAAACTAGTAAGAGAAGAGTAAACTAAATCAAGCTTAGAAAAATTAATATAAAAATAGATAAAATAAATTATAGTATAGAAATAAATTATATAGAAGAAGATAAAATAGCAAAATTTAAAAAATGGTAATAGCTAACAAAAAAGCAATGACAAATGCTAAAAGTAGTTGAAAAAGTTGAAGAAGACAAGTATACAAAAGATGAAATCAATACTGCAATACATAGAAGATGTGAAAGAATTAATAAAGAAGTAGAAAGAATGCTTACTAGTATTCTAGATAAACCTTGTAACAAAATCAGAATTGACTAAGTATTAAAACGGAAATAAGATAAACTCATTTTAGTTAGTGAACTAAATGTAATGTTGAAGCAGACAAAAGAACATTTTAGTAAGCAGTTCAAATAAAGAGATATTACTAAAGATAAAAAATAATAAAAAAGTTTTATAAGCTATTTGCAGAAGTTGAAAAAGAGTAGTACAAGAAGTTAAAAACAGAAATATTAATTAAAAATAGATAAAAACAATAAGGAAAACTAAAAATAAAATAGCATCAGATTTGTTGAATATCAGTTATAGACTAATTAAGAGTATAAGTAAAAAAATACAAAAAGTCTTTAGAAAAATTGCAGATACTTGTTTGAGGCTTGAAAAGATACCATATAAGTGAAAGTTAGTATAAATATATCTAATTACAAAAGGTGAGAATTGGAATTACAAACTTTGTAATATTAGACCAATTGCACTTTTAAAGATATTCAGAAAATATATAACTAAGGTAGTAGCAAAAAGAATATCTAGTATAATAAAGAAGAAAAAAATATTCAAAGGTTCAAACTTTGCTAGCTTACCCAGAAACTTGACAGAAGAAGCAATTTACATTGTAGAGATAATAAGAAAAAATACAAAAAAAAGTAACAAAGAGTTATAATTACTAATCTAAGACATGAAGAAGGCATATAATTCAGTATTAATAAAGTCATTTTAGTTAGCATTACAAAAAATTAAGCTGCCAGTCAAGATAGTAAAGTTTATTTTAGAATTGTACAACAAAAGAGAAGTTAACATTATAACAAAGTTTGGAATAATAAAGATATTTGTAACTAAAGATGAAATCAAACAAGAAGAAACAATTTCATCATTAGTCTAAAGCATATTCTATGATCTGTTATTAAGCAGAATTCAAAATAATTTGCATTTAGATTATAAGATTAAGGCATATAAAGTATTGGACTTGCAAATGAACAGAGTTGAAGTTAAAAAAATAAGGCAAGCTGCAATTGCATATATCAATAATACAATTTAGATAACAAAGAGTAAAAAGAAAATGCAAGAAATTATTCAGATTTTACAAAGATCTTTTAAATTCAATAATATTTAAATTAATAGCACTAAGTCTAAATTGCTAGTAGTTAACTCAAATACAAAAAGAAAGAAGAAGTCAACTACAGATTAAAAAAAAGTATGTATTAAAAAAAATGCTAAAAGTATAGTTAAATATAAAAGCAAATGAGTGTCTAATTGTTAAAAAAATAAAAAGAATTATACAACAGTTTATATGAAGCTTATAGTTCAAGAAGTTAATTATCAGTCAGTTAATATATATTAATAATATATGTATAATACCAAAATTAATATATATATTGCAAACTATAAAGATGTCTATAGGGCAGTTAAATCATTTATATTAACTAGTAATTAGGCTAATTAAAAACAAAATAGGTTTGTCATTAACTACAAAAAATAGTGCAATTATGCATCAAGATTTAAGAAAATGTAAAATATTGAGTCAAAAGATATTTAATAGTCAGTTAGTATTAGTATAAAAAAGACTAAATAAGCTAGATCAGGTTGGTAAAATAACAAGAATACAAGTAAAACAGAGTTTCATATTAGCAAGATTAATATCAGAAAAATTGAATACAGTATTGATGAATAACTTAAAGAAGATTTAGAAGAATAACTTGATATGTTTAGTTATATTTAAAGCAAGAAAAATAAGTGTAATAGTAAAAGCAGAAAATGATCTTTGGCAGGTTTATAGTATAGATATAACTGTATATAGTTTGATAGAAAAAAAACATTTAGAATGGCATGTAGAAAGTTGATAAAGTATAAAATATTTTTTATATAGCAGATAATTAATCAAGATGGCAAAAGAATGATTACATAGAAGAAGTTTAAAACATTATAAACAAATATACAAAAAGGATAAAAAGCAAAATAGTTTGTAGAAATCAAACAAAAAATATTAAGTAATCAAAATAATAGAACAGTCTGAACAGAATTTTAAACATAAGACACAAATGCCATAGTAATGCAAACTATATATAAGAGGTTATTATATAACAAAAGAAGACATGAATGGGTAATAATAAATAAGGAGAATATGAAATCGATAATAAGTAGAATAGTTAAGAAATGAAAGAAAAATATACTTATAAAGTACTAAAATGTATCTAATATTGAAAGTGAAAATAGTATAGTACTTGTAAAATATGAAAAGTGCAATTTAAATAATGAAAATAACACAAGCAGTTGTTAATATTAAGTTAAAAAAAAGTGCATTGCTGGTATGCTATCAGGAATTAGACAAGAGTACAAACAAAAGGTTTCAGTACTATTAAAAGAATTAAGTGAATATAAAAAAAGCTATATAAAAAAAAGTTTCAATAATAAAGAAGAAGTTGTAAATAAAGTTATAAATATATATATATATAAGATCAGTTTGGTAAAGATATAAGAATTTAATAATAGCTTAGAAATCTTGCTATTAGAACAATTAGAAGAAAACATAAAATTGGAATATACAAACTACAAGTTTTATACAGACAGATTTCTTATGAAAAAGGAAAAGTATTGCAAAATAAATATAAGTTGAGTACAGATTAATAAAGATGAAAATAGATTAATAATAAAAGAAAAATTAGAGTAGCAAAATAGCTATTATTTATAAAACCATAATTTTTTTTTTTTTTTTTTGGTATTAAGGTGAGGCCTTGCTTATATCTTTATTAATAATTTAAAATAGTTACATGT
>CAJVQA010008210.1:0-13145 GCA_910591915.1 Cetraspora pellucida | reverse complement strand
TTTTTTATTAATTAATTAAAAAATTAAAAAGTTTTATTAGTAACATATATCAATTTTAGATGAAAATTTTAATATACCATACATTACTATATAAAAATGATCTATGTACACCCTACCTTTAATTTTTTGATTATTAAACTGATTATAATATGCTTTAATTTAATATTCAGATATGATTCAATGTTTGATTATAAAGCTAATTATAATCACTGAATTTTGATCGAATTTAGTACTATCGGACACCAAACTTAAACTTATCGAATTTGGCTGAATAATCATCTAAATTTGAGAATAGAAATCAGAAATGCTAAATTTTATTAAAATTTGGTGTCATTTTTTTGATGTAGAAATCGAAAAGAACTAATTTAGGTCAAATTAATATAAAAATTGAAATAGTTGAATTTTATTAAAATTTAGAGTCTGAATTTTTGACTAAATTTAGGTCAAATTAATGTAAAAATCGGAATGTTCAAATTTTGTTAACATTTGGATACCAAATTTTTGGTTAAGTTAGGTCGAATTAATGTAGAATTTGGTATAGCCAAATTTTTATTAAAAAATTGGCTAATTTTTTGCTAAATGTTATTGTAATTCGACCTGGTCGAATTTCTAGTTTTTGACTAGTGACTAGATCTACATATAATCCACTTTCAGAATTGGGTAGGAGATTTTCATTTAACAGAATTCAACAAATAGCACAATTTTGTTCCAAAGAATATAGAGAATTAACTTGGCAAATTATAGAAAAACATATATACCAATACTCTCTAATCCTAACAAATGAAGAAATTTTTTATCTAAAAAGGAATTTACTATAAGTTAGTTCAGAAAATGTACTTTTTCTATAAAGATAAATCATTAATTTCATTATGATTATACTTTTGGATTAAATGATATATAGAATTAAAGTGGGTTTTGTGAACATGTTCTTCTTGTAAAAGTATGATTTTGTATTGAACACTATGATATTTATTGAAGGATATTAGAAAATAATTAAATAAGACTTCTTATATAAAATTTTTTATTTATATATAAACCTTGTAATATATATATTAATAAAAAAAGTTATCATATATCAAAGATGCAAGTTAAACCAAATTCATCTTAATATAAAAAAACTGGATTAGATCAAGGATTTTAAACATGAATAAAAAAGTTTATCTAAGTGACAAATAAACAATCATAATGTATATATAACAAACATAGAACAATAAGTCTGTGGTTGCTCTTATTATTTAACAAATCGATTTAATTTATATAAGCATTTGATCTACAGAAAAGCAAATGTAACTGCAGAATTTTTTGTTAATATAAAAAGAATCTGTTACTCTTTTTTTTTAATCAGTATAAATTTAAGAGAAAATAAATTTGTTGAGCAAATTAAGAACAACAAGTTTATTAGTAAATTGATTAAGTTAATCAAAAATAATAAAAAATCATTTGAAAATTATAATATAATGTTTGATAATTTAATTAAAAAAATCAAAAAAATACTTGTAATTTTAGAAGATCAAAAATCAACTGGCAATACAAAATAGATTAATGCAATAAAAAAATTATTTGATCTATTAGTTAAGCTAGTTAACAAAATTGAATAATATAAAAGAAAATGAACAATGCCATTAACTTGAAAGGACCATACTAATAACACTCGTTATTTGTAATAATAACTTTTTTTCTGTTATTTAATTCTGTTGAATTAATTTTATATTAAAGCATATTTTAGTGAAGTTTAATTTTTTATGAATATTGTTTTTTTTTATAATAATATATTAAAAAATATAACAAAGGCAAATAATGCAATTTGTTTTTTTTTTCTTTCAATTAATTGATACATTAAACTTTTTTTATTAAACTTTCTGTTTAGTACGATACTTTAAATATGTATTTAAATTTTACCAAGAATAAATCTTATGTCAGCCACATTAACAAGCCACAGCACTCACGTGCCCGAGATTTTTTGTTGGTCGCACTGGGGGTTAGAAAATTGAAACCTTTCACGTGATTGGCGATTATAGATTTCCGGAACCATACCATTTTTTCTGCCTAACACTATATAAGTCATGTGGTTTAGGCGCCCAGCATAGCTCGGAGATCGGACAGGCCCTAATTTGTAATAATTTGGGCCGCATATGTAATTTGGGCCCTCATCCGTCATTTTTGTGTAATTCCTCATATTTAATAACGATAATAATTGTCTGGGCCCTAAAATTCCGGTTTTAACGCAATTTTAATAAAAGATCAAGAATGTAACTCTGATTTTTTTGTGCTCCGGATTTTACAACGGTTTCCGTTTCCTAGTTTTATCTACATCTTTTCGTTATACGCGCGGTCATGCAATCTGATTGGTCCAATCAATGAAAAGTACCATGCAAAGTTCAGTATCAAATTCTATCAATTCGATCACATTCTATAAAATGAAATTTAAGGTTTTACTTATAACGGATCGACCTAAATTTACGTCTTACCAACATTTTTTTTCAATCGGGCTTGGAGACAATTGTTTATTACATTTATTGGTCTGTTAGAGTTGCTAGTGAAACTAAATTAAGCTGGTGAAACTGGTGACTATCTACAATATGATTGGTTGTTCTTCTAGAACAGCCAATCAGATTTTAGATAGTCACCAGTTTCACCAGCTTAATTTAGTTTCACTAGCAACTCTAGTTTGTATTACTTAATTATACACGATGTATCACGTAAATTAAAAATATTGATCTTATTAGTAAAGATATTGTCCCTTCCAAAACAAAAAAACAATGTTAAGTATTATTAATGCTTGGCATATAAAAAATAAATACGTAGCATTTATTGAAATTTTGACTTATGCATACTTCTATTGTTCTGTAGTATAATTTGCAATCGAAATTATGAATAAAAAATTTTAATGTCATATTGTGCAAAAAAATAGTGATAATAATCGTATTTACAACGTTCAATTGTACTGTGACGTTAATACGAATTCATGATATTAAACAGAATTTCATTATAAATATGACCTTTACTCCTTTAGCCTCAAACTTCAAAATTTTCGGATTTTAAGAATAAATCAATAAAACTTTTCAAACTTCTCGCAACGAAAATGAATCCAACTTTCATCTCTACTACCACTCTTAGCATTACAGAAAAACCTGATGGTGACCCTGTCAATCAATGTTCCATCATGCATTCTATCAATGGTGCTACTCTCGATATCACCGAAAAGCCCGACGGTGACCCCGTCAACCAATGCTCGATCATGTAAATCTCTTTGCTAAAGACAAATAAAGGGCATCCTAAAAAATTAATCATGGACTTGTAACAGTGATTCCATATTATTGTTATTGTTATTTTTTTCCAATATCATATTTGACACAGTCAATGAACAACTCTATCTTTTCGACTATCTTATCGCAAAATTTTATATTATCGTGTTTTTTTTTCCTATAATTATGAATTTATCTTATTTTATACCTTGTAATATCAAATTATTCTTTACCAAACTTGATTCAAGCTAGGATTTTAATATGTTAGGCTTTGACAGTCAATCTTATAAAATATTAAATGCCATGAATTAATCCCCCACTGTTAATATTTTGTATATATATTATTTGTGCAGTATTTTTAATAAACTAAATGAAATTTTGACTTAATTGAACGTGAAAAATTTTTTTTTTATCGTTTGCATATCTGATATGATTTTAGCAGACCCATTATTATTGGCCAGATCTGCCCTGGTGATCTACGTAAAATTTACCTTTTAAGCGTGAGAAGTGAACGCGTTTTTAAAGCTACCCCTTTAAACGTAGAGTGAAAATTTCAAACCGTGATTTCCTATTTTCATTTAACAGAATTCAAATATGGTAGTTGACTTATCTCAAGATGATATGTTGAGTGACGAAGACCTTTTCGTTACCGATAAGGACAATGATAATGATAATTTACATAACGCTTCTGATAAAGGACATTCTGAGCAAGAAACTGGTATGAAAAAAAAATGTCACGTCGTTTTTTTTTATAAGTCAATGAATTTAATAAATTTTAATATTCTTTAGTCGTGTCAGACGCTATATCGGATGTTTTATCTGATGCCAACAATCATGATATTAATCATGACATTGATCATGACATCGAAAGTGAAAAACAAAAGGATATTAGTAAATATTATATTGTTTTTATATCAATAAAATGGTTATCTGGCAATTTTAATAATATATTTGATGGTTATACTTTGTAGCTTTGTCATCTGGGGATATGCTTGATGATGTTGGAATTCCTGAACCAGATAAAATTGATATTGATGATGATAATCAATTTATTTACGAAAGAGGAAGGAGGGATAAGGATAAGCGAATTGATGGCAAGTGTTTTTAACGATACTGGGAATAATAATAATATCGATTTTGGTCATCAATTTTGGACACTCTATCAAGAACGTACCCAGCCAAATAATAAAAATCAATTAAAAATATGATAGGGGTGTCCGAAATTGATGACCAAAGCCGTTAATAATAATAAACTTAATTATGATTTACGAAATTATAAAATTCAATTAATTAAATAAATAGTTAATTAATTACCTATTTATTTATTAAATTCAGAGATTATTACTAAACCCCAGGAACCCTTTCAACCTGGAGCAACTCCCGAGAATAATAATCGAAGATATTTAGGTTTGCAAAGATACTTTTCTATTAGTATATATTCATAATACAATATATATGATAATGTCGATTGTGTAGCTATGAATCATATCGGATGCATAACTACTGTGTTTCACGAGACTCATTCAACAATAACCGTGGAATTTCATGATCAATCTCATAATCGTGGTTACAACCTTCGAGATGAATTTAATTATTCTATGGCTTGTTTAGGTATTATTTTAACTTATATTCAATTTAAAATAGAATTACTTCTTTTGTTGCTAATGATATTTTGTACATGATAGATAAAAATGGCGCTCTTTATGCTGTAGAATCCTGTGAAGTATCCAATTCCCAAACCAATCCAAGCGTATTGTTTTACAAGCCACAAGATACATGGGCATCAAAAAGCGAGTGGACGGTTGCACTTCCAAAAGGAGAGGATATAACAGGTAATGAATATATTACATATTTCTATAAAGTTATCATAAAGTAGAATACACGTTACATCTGTGTAGCTACCTATTTGAAGCTGCCACTTTAGAATCTAAAGCTGTATTTGGTTCAAATTAAGCCTTTAAAATTTAATGTTCATGTATTAATACTGGTCAGATGCCACTTTAAATGTCTAAAGTGGTTACTTCAGATGGTAGCTATTCCAGGTACAACATACACGCATATAATAATTCTTAACTCATTATTTATTCTGTGCGAAATAGCCATTGCTTTATGTTCTCAAGGGATAATTGCTGCTACATCAAAAGATGTAATAAGGTTTTTCTCTCCTTTTGGTGTTCAAACATACATTTTTGCCCTAAAATCTGTAGTATGTATGGTGGGGCGCGATGAATTCGTTCTTATTGTTTATCATTCTGGCGTAGGTTATAAAGGTATTTCCTAATAATCTTATACATATATATTAATTTCTTGATATATGTTTAACGTTTTCTGTTATTAATTTTAGGGTCACAGAACCTCGGATATATGCTATATAATGTTCAATCCCACGAGATTTTACAGAAGGATACCATACCAGTATCTAAAGGATCAACTTTACAATGGATAGGATTTTCCACAGAAGGAGTAATAAATTTAACCTACTTTTTAAAATACCTTTTCTGATATTATAAAGGTAATTTAATGCATTAATTTACTTCCACATTTAGCTGCCATCAATATTTGATTCGAAGGGTGTTCTTAGTATCCTTCACCATCACCGCCAACATAACCAAGCAAGATGGGTACCGGTTCTTGATGTTTCAATTAATCGTAAAGAGGAAGAAATAAATTGGATTTATTGGCCTGTTTGGCTTACTGGAACAACCCTTTTTTGTTTCATTTGCAAGGTGACTATTAAAATGTTAAATTCTATACCACATATTTATTCATATTAATCGAATATATATTTTATGAAGGGTGGAGATACCTATCCTCATATTCCTCGACCAGCTTTCGATGAGGTTAGTTGGAAAATTCCACTTTGGAATTTAGACAGGCCAACTGGTCAATTTGAAGAAAAGTATGTGTTCTAAATTTGATATTTTAATTTTTATATCACGTGAAACATTACTAATCTAGAATTATTTTTAGATTTGTACGATTGTCTATTATAACGAGTTTTGAATTTGAAGAAGCCATGGCAATGAATGAGTTAGACAAAGTACGACAAAATATCAAAATGAAAAATAAAGACATGGACAAAGCATTAGTTGAAATGATGCATGTTTGTATCATTTATTTTATCTACTTTCTATTTTTTATTTTTTATTTTTTCTAAAGTTCTAATTCAATTGATTCAAATTGCAGTTGGCTTGTAAAGAAGAGAAACAACAACGAGCGTTAGATTTAGCGAAACTAATGAATACATTAAAATCTTTGGAAAGTGCAATAAAGCTTGCTAGATTTAATAATTGTCATGTATTGGCTGATAAAATCTGTCAATTTAAAGAGGTATTTATTTTCTCTTTTTTTTCTATATAACTTTTTTTAGTTGATGCAGTGTATATAATTAACCATTTTTTAAAGGCAAAATTGGATGAATTACGGAAATTACCACATAAATCTAGTATAATCGAGGAATATAATACCTTATAACCAAAGATCATGTATAAATAACCCAATTTCCCACCAGGAATCGATAGTTAACAACTCAACACTAATAAATAAAAGAGTAATAGTGTTTTCATACACAAATAAATTCGAACACTTTATTAAATAAATCATAAGCTTATTATACGACTGCTTGTATCTTCATATAAATTTAGCCGTTTGCCTTTTTCGTAATTGCAAATCATAAGCGTAACCGCAATAAACCTTATACTTTACTTAAGCATAAACACGGCATTTTTATCAATTGCTTAACATATCTGTCTCTAAAGTAAAACCGTTATGCCGAACTTATATGAGGTAGTTCGAGTGTAACAGTAACAGGAAGTGCTTTTGTTTAAAACAACATTACAAAGATAACATCAATTTATTAATAACGATAATTACATAGACATTCGATCTTGTGACTCTGCGATCTTACATTTGTTGCAGTAAAAAACAAGGAGCTCGCAAAGGTTGCAGCTAATTTTAAAAAGACGCAAAATTGCAGCAGGCATTTCTAGTTCTATTATACTATAGATGCTGGTGAAACTGGTGGCTATCTAAAATCTGATTGGCTGCTATATTAAATTTCACCAGCAACTATAGTTGAACCTCTCAAGACCGATTCTTTCAAAATCTATTACTTGTCAAATCTGATAAAAAATTGTTCTACTAAATCTGTTTCTTTTATATAAATCTAATATTTTCAAACTTGATAACCTCTCCTCGATATAATGAATTTATATGTAATTTTAAAACATTCGATTTATTTAATAAGTAGCTGTAATGTTGTCGCGCAAAACCAGGAACGGGAGAAATCTATGCAGGCACTAGAGATAGGCACACGCGGGATTTTTAATATGATCCCGAAATAAGATTATCTGGCCTGCATTACCATAATATCTAGCTAGCATTAATATAATATCTGACCTGCATTAATATATTTAGCTAATTCCTAATTATGTTTATTTATTACAAAAATATTCTTTATGATTAAGTCACTCTTGTAAAAATAAAATAACATGCGTAGTAATAATAATATTTGGAATCATCTTACAAAAATTGGATCAGATGAAACCTTTAACAAGGACGTTCTTAATGTAATTACTGCTATTATCACGGTTTGCAAATTGATGTGACTTTTGATCAAATTTGTAGATCCCTGCATACCCAGTTGTCGATTTTATGTGATTTTATGTGATTTATGCGATTTCCTGACAATTGTCTGATCAAATTCGATGAAAAATTTTTTTATTTGAATTTTATGGATATATTGAATCCAAATAAAAAAAGATTCATCGAATTTGATCAGGTGGTTACTGAGATAACATCGCTCAAAGTTGTTTTTTAAAATGTCAAAAATAGAAGCTGCACCAAATTTTCCTAAAGTTTGAACAAAGTTATTTCAGTAACCATCTGATTAAATTCGATAAAATTTTCTTTATTTGAATTCTATAAATCTACAGAATTCAAAAAAAAAAAATCATCAAATTTGATCAGATGGTTACTGGGATATCTTTATTAAAAATATCATTAAAACTCTAAATTTCTCTAAAGCTTGAGCAAAGATACCTCAATGATTATCTGATTAAATTTGATAAATTTTTTTTAATTTGAATTCTATGTATTCATAGAATTCAAATAAAAAAAAATTCATCAAATTTGATCAGGTAGTTACTGAGATATATTTATTCAAAATTTATTAAAAATATCAAAACATCAATTAAAATAGAAGTTGAGCCAAATTTTTTCTAAAAGTTTGAGTGAATATATCTCAGTAATAATCTGATCAAATTCAATGAATTTTTTTTATTTGAATTCTTTGAATTCATAGAATTCAAATTAAAAAAAAATTCATCAAATTTAGTCAGATAGTCATTAAAGTATCTTTACTCAAACTTTAGAGAAATTTAGAGTTTTAATAATATTTTTAATAAAGATATCCCAGTAACCATCTGTTTAAATTCAATGATTTTTTTTTATTTGAATTCTGTGGATCTATAGAATTCAAATAAAAAAAAATTTATTGAATTTAATCAGATGGTTACTAAAATATTTTTGCTCAAACTTTAGGAAAATTTGGTATAATTTCTATTTTTGATATTTTAAAAAACAACTTTGAGTGATGATATCTTAGTAACTATCTGATCAAATTTAATGAATCTTTTTTTATTTGGATTCAATATATTCATAAAATTCAAATAAAAAAAATTTCATTAAATTTGATCAAATAATTGTTAGAAAATTGCATAAATCATATAAAATCATATAAAACTGACAATCAGATATGCAAAAATCTACAAATTTGATCAAAAGTTACATCAATTTGCAAACCATAATAAACCTTGCAAAAAATACGTGGAAAGTCACTATTTGATTGGCCAATAGTAATGAACAAAAATTTAGACAAAATTACTTAAATTTTTAGTAAAGAAATCATGATCCTTATTAAGTAAATTAATGAATTCTATGCAGAATTTTTAGAGAAACTGCAAGTTGTTATCTCTTGATACTATATATTCTATGAAATTATATGTATTGTAAATTTGTAAAATATAATTTTCAGTCCTAAGTAAAATATGGTCTTAGGTTAATTTTATCATCATACAGACTTAGTGTTGTTAAGTAAAATTTAGAGGTTTTGCAAAAGATAAAAATTGAAACTAGTTTCAACTTTCATTAAAAAAAAATTGAATATGATGAAATGATAAAATTAGTAAAACTGTCAAAATTGACAAAACTACTAAAAAATAAAAAATAATAAAATTAGCAAAATATAAGAAAATTAATAAAATAAGTACTAAAAAAAAGATTTATTTTTTTATTTATATATATTGTATCTTAGACTAACATCTGCCTTAGATTACAGCTAACACATCTTAGATGCAAATTGTCAGGCAACATAGTAACAACATCTAAGCTGTGATCTGATAAAAGAGTAAAATAAATTAAAGATCTTTTATTTCTGTACTTGGAACTTTTTTATTTTCAGTTTCTTGGATCTCTTTACTGTTTTTTACTAGTAGCATTCTTATTTAAATCACATTGGTGTTTTTCTTAATTTCAGTAGTATTCTATATTTTGAATTACTTTGAAATTATCTTATTTTCAATAGCATTCTTGGTGAATACTTATTTGTGCATATAACACAAACCTTATTTGGAAATGATCAGCAATATATTAGGCTATGCAATATTAATTAATGTTTCTTCTATGAATTTTAGACCTGGATTTTTACAAGCTTTAAATTTTAAAAATTCACAAAAAAAAAATTTTTTTTTAAAACCTACTTGGAAGTATTTATAGCAAATAGCTTATAAAATTTCATAAGAAACAATTAACTTAGCTTGTGTTTTTTTTAAATTAGATTAATTCAAAAATAATTTAAGATGTAGATAAAAATTTTAATATGTATACAATTTATTTACTAATTGTTTTAAAATTAATAGAAAAAAAGTCTAAACAATTAAATGTTTCAGAAATAATCCTTGCATTGGCATCTGTCATTATAGTTTTATTTTAATCAATTATTAAAATAGGTTTCAAAAAATAAAAATAAATTTATAAATATTCGTGTATTTAATAAACTTTATTGTACAATATATATAATTTATTAAATTCAATTGTATCTATAAATCTATGATAAGTGTGTGCAAACAAGCAATTTAATATATTTGCTAACAAGTTTGCTTCAAGCAGAATTCATTATTATAAATATTAAAAATTACTTCAGATAGCAATGAGACCTCTTAAATTATTAATAATTAATTATTAATAATTAGCTAAGTTATTAACTAAAAGCTACTTAATAATGTATGGCTTAGTAAATCAATTTAAAACTATATAAAAAAGTATAAAAATTTATAATAATCAAAAGCCAATTTATCTATGTATTGTAAAACTTGATTTCATTACGATTTTTTGCATACAATTAATTAATATGCAGTTTTTAATGTGATCACATAGAAATTATTAATAATAATCAAAATTCTTAATTATTACTAACTATTAATAATTAATTATTAATATTTTTATTATTAACTAAAAACTTGAAGGTCCCATCACTAACTTTAGGTTTAAATAAGATTCATTAAGTATATTAGTGTACAATTAGCATTATCTATACTGAAACTTATAGGTCTTATAAAAGTTTGTTGTTTAAATAATTTGCTTTGAAGTTTTGAAATTTAGCTTACCGAATTAAGTGCTTAGTTTATGCTAGCTCAGTTTAAAGAGTGACAACTGTATGTTTTATAAAGATAATATCTTTAGCTTAAATATGAATTAATTAAAACAAAATTAATTATATTATGCTAATGCATAAATCTAACTAAAGTGAAACTAACTAATAAAATTAACCAATTAGTACTAATTGAATGTGTTAGTTTTAACTTTGCTAAGTTTGTATTAAATGCTACATTTATATGAAAAGTGAAACATAATATGATAACTTAGATAGAATAAGGATAAGATGAATATTATTAGTCATATTAATCAAAGGAGAAAATTAACAAAAGAACACTTACCAAACTTGTATAACAAAAATCTATTGTACATTATATTGCATCTAAGAGAATTAAATAGTTATTATTAGTATATAAATCTGAAAATAGAAAATAACAAATGTATTGTAATTATTATTCAAAACCTTTATACAATTTATTAAATGTTTGTATCTATATATAAAGATTGTAATTTCTCAATAAATTTGTATTAGAGTTTTTAAATACAGTATACAAAAAAGAATCTCATAAAAATATACTTACTATAACATGCAAGCTACTCAAGTTTTTGAATATAATGTCGAGGATTGTACAAATAACTATGAAGCAAGTTTGGAGGGATTATTTGATTATTTTGATCAATTTATAGGATCTCTTCTTTAATTGAATACAATGAAAATTCTGATCATAATAGGTCAATTGAAGAGGTTGAATATCTTGTTCCATTGAATACAGATTGTCATGAATGGGTACAAGAGTTTGATAAAATAACTAACACAACTTATGTTAGGCACAAAATAGAAAAAGATATTGGAAATATCATTTTGCAAACTACTTACAAATGTCATCATTCAGGAACTTATCAAACTATAGCAGGTCAAAGCTATTCTAATAAAAAACCAAGACCCAATCAAAAAGAAAGTAAAAATATGATTGTAAATCACAAATAATTATTACAACAAAACACACATTTAGTAAACCACAAACATTTATAAAATATATCTCACATACTAACCACATTTCAGGTTCAGATAGTGATATTGAAACCTTGAAGCTCTCAAAAGATGTTCATGATTAGATTGCTGAGTGCATTCAAGACAGATTAAATGTTAAAGGCATTAATCAGCTTTTTAAAAAATATGCTCATGATATGGTAAATATGTGGAATCAGCAGAATAGAAATAATGCTTTTCAAATTCGGTATAATCTTATAACACATGATAGAAATAATTTTAGAAAACCAAATAAAACATAAATCTGAAGAAAAGAGCATTGAATTGTAAGACTTGAACTTGAACAAAAATGTGATTTTACTTGTGCAGTCCAATGATTGGATAATTATCATGATAATAATATAGGTATGCTTTTCAGCTTTATAATTCCTTCAGGAAAAAAAATTATTTGTAATGCTTTAGTTATTCTTCTTAATACAACTTACAGGACAAATAAACATAATGATCTATTATATATGCTCCTTTTGCCTGATCCAAAAACTGGAAAAGGCATTACATTTGCTTACTTTTTATCTTTCAATAAAAATTTTAATTTAGTTCAATATTGGCTAAATAATCTTCGAATTCAAATTTCTGATTAAAGAGGCCTTGTAGCATTTATGGTAGATTCTAACCTCATACAAATAAAAGCTCTTCATATTGTATTTCCAGAAAGTAGAATATTACTTTGTTGGTAGCATGTCATGTGGGCTTGGAGGAATAATCTAAAAAAGGTTTATAAAAAAAAACTAATTCCACAGAACATAAACTTAAGTCATGTAAAAAAAGGGTATTAGAAGATGAATTGTTTACTGATTTGAGATATTTAATGTATACTGGTAATATAAATGTTGCTAAAAGATTGTTGGCTATATTTTTAGAAAAGTAGAAAAAAGCTACAACATTTATCACCTATTTTAGATATCAATGGTTAAATGAGCTAGATGAGCAAGGTAATTTGTCTA
Organism: Cetraspora pellucida; assembly: GCA_910591915.1. Taxonomy (NCBI): domain Eukaryota; kingdom Fungi; phylum Glomeromycota; class Glomeromycetes; order Diversisporales; family Gigasporaceae; genus Cetraspora; species Cetraspora pellucida. Next base: position 252 of record CAJVQA010008210.1, on the reverse strand, counting down.
GTATTAATAAAATGATATGGATGAGCACATACTGAACTGAAATTCCTCATAATAAAATAAATACTACTAATATGCTTGAATCATGGCATAAATGTTTAAGGGTAGAGTACATGTAGATCATTTGTTATATGATTTGTGCAATAAATTCAGATTTACATAGTAAGTAAAAATATGATACTAATAAAATTTTTTAAAAACATATCAAAATTTTATTAAATTTTTAGGATATATAAATTAAAATGATTTATTTAT
>CAJVQA010008209.1:0-13145 GCA_910591915.1 Cetraspora pellucida | reverse complement strand
ACGAGCAGTCTATCTTTAACTAAGATAGTGTGGCAGGTTGCACTTAGGTACCATTAGGGTGGCCAAGTGATGCTAGATTTAGATATTAGGAAATTCTATGTAATTGTATAAATATATAGTTTCAAGAATCTTAATGAAGTACTAGTGTAACTGCTTAAGGTTAAAAAAAAAAATAAAAAAATAAAAATAATTATTATAATTAAAAAATTATTTTAATATCTTATTGTGCAATATTTTATAAATATATGTTTATATTTAGACAGTTGCAAAATATAAAGTTATTTTAAATAAAACAACAAATAAAAAAATTTATTTATTTATTTATTGTTTTTTTTTTAAATAAAAGTTTTAAATTATAAGCAAAAACTCTCTACAAACTAATTTATTTGTAATTTTTAACAAATGCATTTTGTCTAGCAGATTATATGTATAAATATTATTATAAGCAGACCAATTCACACCATCTTTTTAAGAGATTCTGCTAATAAAAGTTTTAGAATTAAAAAAGCATATTTTAGAAATAAGCAAAAGTTTTAAAGTCAACTTAATCACAAACAACAAATAAATTAAATAAGTCTATTTTATAAGATAAAATTTTATTTATATATGTATTGTATGTAATAGTTGTTTCATTTTTGGCTATGATCTTAGTGTATTTCAACTTTAAATTGTCTATTGGAATTGCTGTTAGATAAGTTTATAGATATTGCATATTGAAAAAAGCTATATAGAAATCAGACTATTTTATATTTGTAATAAATTTATTCTGATATGTTAGGTATTAACAGAAATAAAAGTTTCTGCTTGTATATGTTGTGCCTCATATCGGTTCTTGCCTCAGGTGGCAACTGAGGCACCTCAGGTGTCAATCGTCATACGAGGTGCATAACATGTCGATCAGTTACCTGAGATACCTCAGTCATCACCTGAGGTACCTCAGTTATCAACTGAGGCAAATTGTAAATAATCGATTAAAATTTTATATGTACATTTTATAACATTAGCATTACAAATTGAACACTTATAAAATTAACACTACTTAAAACTTCAATAAAATTTTTTTAAAAGCTAGAATTCCCATTACAATACGAAATAATTGTTAATATTTCTATACAATGCAAATAAAAAAAAATTTATCCAGCTTTAACAATAATAGCATTTGCCTACATATAGAATATTAAAATGATTCATGAGTAAAACTGTTTATTGTTTTGTCTCTTATTTACAAGTAAATTTATCATGAAAAACATAAATAGGTATAGCCCTTCTGCTATCGAGCAACCTACACAGTTTCTCTGAGCATTGACTTTTTTTTTTTTTTTTTTTTTAACTAACTAAATCACATCGTAATGACGACAAGCTATACCTACATATGTGACTGTCATCCTGACAGACCACATGGTTTTAGTAGGCAGACTAATTCTGTGTATATGACTGTCATCATGACAGGTCACAATTTCTGGCTGCCATCTCAGCAGGCCAATCAAAACATCATTGCATCATTATGGGGACAGGAGGGAGGGATCGATGTAACCAGAATGAAAGTCAGATTCGCAGAAAAGACAAAATTAACTTACATCAATTTCCCACATTCACTAAAATACTATGATCCTATTACCTCATACTTTCTCACATGTACTTACTCAATCATCTCATACTTACCCAATTATTACATACATGCTAAAAATACTAATTATCTAAACTATGTTTATATTTACTAATTGCAAAACTAATTGCAACATACTGATATTACTGAACACATAAGCACTACATGCTTAGGATCGATCGAATGATCGAACATGTGACTGTAAACAGGCTTGTCACATGTTTGATCAGGTGCATAGATTCGAGACAAAAGCTGCCTCGATACTTACGTATCAAGCAGCTATTTACTTTCATAACTGCTAAAAATTATTCTTTATTTGAACATGATTTTCTGCTATAACATTTGCTTGTACAACTTTCTTCTGCTTGTCTGCATTTACAATTGTTGTTATTACATGATCCCTTGCAATTGCAAATACCACTTGATACTGGTCCTATGTTTTGAAGTCTTGCTGCCTCACGAATGGATAACATGTGTGATGGGATTTCATTAAGATCAGGATAAGAGATAGTTCCAAGAGGTTCAAGCTCGTCTGATGTATAACAAACATTAATAATGCCAAATTTATATCCTAGTTGATATTTTTCGCCAATTATATCAACTACTTTGCAAGAAAGTATGAGACAGTCAGTGCCAAATCGATCGATTTTGGGAACAGTTATTCGCACAAGATCACCAACATGATAATCAATGATTTTTCTTTTTTTTGTTATTTGATTTACCATCTTTTCAGTGTAAAGCTGAAGATCTCATCATGCTGCGCTTCATAATAATTCATGTGAAGTATTTGTAATATTTTTAAAAACTGAATTGTTTCCTATTAGCATGACAATTTTAGGATTAATAAATTTTTTGAGAATAAAAAATTTATCATTATGCATGTTAAATAATATTATAAACTTGCCTGAGCATGAAATACTGTTATTAACCAGTTGAAATTCTGGAATTTTACCCAAAATAGAAATATAAATTAGTAAAAAAATAAAAATAAATATGTAACACAGTAATGAACTTGCCTAAAATGCTACTACTATTATCCAGCTGCCAGCGTAGGCTTTTTCCTGAGAATAGAAATAGAAATATTTAAATTATTTAAGTTAAATATTGATATTGATATAGAAAAAAAAAATTTAATTTGCTTACCATCTGGCTTCCAGTGTGGGTTTTTACCTAAGAATAGGAACATAAGTAATATAAATTAACTAAGTAAAAAGGAAAAGCAGCGATAAGAACTTGCCACCATAATTTTTTAAATGCCATTGTGAGGCTTATAAAAATAAAAATAAAATAATATGAACTTACTTAAAGATCCACTACTTTTATCTAATCGTAAACGTGAAGGTTCTAAGCTTTCATCTGAAAATAAAGGATTTTTAAATTTGTAAAAAAAAAAAAAAAAAAGATATCAATATAGTAATATGAACTTACTCAAAGATCCGTCTCTACCTTTATCCAATCACAAACGTAAGGGTTTCAAGATTTCATCTAAAAATAAAATTTTTTGTAAACAAAAAAAAAAAACAAAAATTATATGTAATAATATGGACTTACCCAAAGGTTTGCTACCATTATCCAATCGCAAACATGAAGATTTCAAACTTTCATCTAAAAATAAACATTTAGGTTTGTAAAAAAAATAAAACAAATAAAAAATAAAAATAAATATATAGTAATATAACTGACTTATAGAGCTGCCACTATTATCCAATTGCCGTTGTGAAGGTACTGAGCTTGTATCTAAGAATAGGAATATTATTAAATGACACTGTAATAAAATTGAACTTATTAAACTAATTAGTAGTATGAACTTACTTGTAGAGCTACCGATATTGTCCAGTTGCCATTGCGAAGGTACTGAGCTTGTATCTAAGAATAGAGATATTATTAAATGATACTAATAAAATCAAACTGTATTAAACTAATTAGTAATATAAACTTACTCATAGCAATAGAGCCACTACTATTGTCCAGTTGCTGTTGCGAAGTTCCTGAGCTTATATCTAAGAATAGGAATATTAGTAAATAAAATTGAACTGTACTAACTAATTAATAATCCGAACTTACTCATAGTGATAGAGCCACTGAGTTGCTGTTGCAAAGTTCCTGAGCTTATATCTAAAAATAGTGATATTAATAAATGATACTGTAATAAATTAAACTATATTAAACTAATTATCTGAAATATTATCATTACAAACTAATTAATCATGTAGTTCTAAGTTTTTATCTATAAATTTAAATATAAGTTAGCAGTAAATAATAAGATAAATTGTACCAATTGTAAACTTCTGAACTACCTAAAGTATTGTTACCACTGTTTATTTGTTGCTCCAGGCTTTTATCTACGAATCTAAAATGTAAGCTAACAGCAAAAATAGTATGAATAGATCGTATCAAATATAAACTTATCTAAAATATAAGCATCATATCAATGATATGAAGGCCCTACGCTTTCATCTATTAAAATATAAGTTAGCGGTAATAAGAATAAAATATTGTAAAATATATTAACTTACCTGAAGTATTATCGCCACTATCCTCTTGATAGTATGGAAGTTCAGAGATTTTATCTACAAATTTAGAATGCAAGTTAATAAATTAGGAAAGAAAGAGAGAATATAAAAAAAATATTAATTTACCCTATGTATAATTATCATTATTTGACTCGGAGTTTTTTCTAAAAATTATAAAATTTAAGTTAATAATGTAATAAAATTATTGAGATTATAGCAAATGCTAAGTGCCCAAAGTATTATTGCCATGTTGGTGCGAAACATCAGAGTTATTGTCTAAAAAATTGTAAATGCTATTAATGAAAAAAATTTAACAAGATAAATTGTTACGAATTTAAATTTATCTGTGTTGTCCAGTTCCTCAGATAGTGATTCTATACATTGGTCATAAAAAATTAATAAATAATTATAGAATCAGAAATTATAGCAATATATAAAACCTTATCATTTATGTCATTATTCAAATCCATAATAGAATTACTCTGAATATCAATAGTACTCAGAATTTCTTCTTCATCACGAATATTCCTTTTAAACAAATCATTGACTAATGTATAATTTCTGCAGGGTTTACTTCTATAAACAAGTTCGTAAAGGGTCTTCTTATGTGCTCGACACCATGAGGTGTTCATAGCAGTGATAACAAATTACAAGCTAAATGACCAGTTATCACAACCTGTTTCTTCCTTCCATTTGCCTATTTTTTGTTCCAATATTCCGTTTGCCCATTCTACAAGTCCTTGGGACTGAGGGTGCCTAGGGCGCCTATTTATGATTTTTGCTGATGGCCATAATTCCATTAATTCTTTAATAATTTTCACACAAAATTCTTTTTCATTGTCTGACTGAAGTATTACAGAAGATGATCCTATTAAATGGAAAAGATTGAACAGGTAGGCCACCACTTCAACTGCTCTTTTAGAGATAAGAGCTTTTGACCAAGAAAATCATGAAAAGTGATCACACATGTGGTATATGTATTTAAACTCTCTGTCTGAATTAAAGGTCATGTCTATTAGATCAATCTGGAAAAAAAAAAAAAAGAGTAATAAATAAAACAAATAAAATAAAGTGCTTGAGGACATCCAATTGTGAAAAAAAAAATAAATAAAATAAAGCAAATAAAATATGCTACTTGAACACGGGACAAAAAATTTTTTGCGATGATTGGCTTGGCGGCTAAAGGATGAAACATTGGTTTGCGAACAGCGCATATAGTACAATTATTGATAAATTGTTCAATGATGTCTTGTTTCATCCAGCCCCATCTTTCTCTTATAGTTTTCCAGGTTTGTTTTTGACCTCTATGTTGAGTTATTTGACCGTGAACTTGACAAAGTGTCTCATACATATTTTGAGTAATCATTACTGGATTATTGGTCGCCTTTACAATAATCCTATAGTCACCAGAAACTATTTTCTCAAGTCAGAACTGTTTTTTGGCCCAGACTCTCATATTTTTATTGTAAAGCGAGGTATTTTGAGGATCTAGTAAAATATGCTTTATTTTATTGTATAATTCATGGTTAATTAAAGCCTTTTCACATTTTGATTCTGGAAGATTAGAAACATAATTTTCAAGAATCTTATTAAGGGTATTTCTACTAATAAAATTATATTCCATTTTTGAAGGCATTGAAAATATGTATATAGTCACGTTGATATAACAACTTTTGATAGAATAATTCTTAGAGCATAGTACGATAATACAATGAAGTATGTAAATTTTATTTGGAGAGAAGAAAAAATCAGTTTGCTGAGCTCACGACTTCTTTTTTATTCAATTTTACTGCACTTTAGATTTATTTAATTATTGCATAATGAAACAATTACTAATATAGAAATCGCATTATTTTTCAAGTAAGTATTACAAATAAATATTTAATGTCTGAATTTTTTTTTATGCAAATCATCTTGTCTCAGGTGACGACTGAGGTACCTCAGATAACCGATTGACATGTTATGCACCTCATATAACAATTGACACCTGAGGTGCCTTGGTTGTCACCTGAGGCAAGAACTGATATGAGGCACAACATATACATATAATTAGAGTATTTTTGCTACATACTCTGTAATCTTGATATAGTAATCAGAATATTTTAAAAATAATACTTGTTCAAATAAACTAGGTTTCTAAGAGGATTATTAACTGCTGTTTAAAGGTTTAAAAAACTGTTTCTGGAATATTAGTAAATTAGGTTGAACAGTAGCAGATTTTGGCTAAGAAACCTAAGCAAGAAGATAGTGTAAAGGCTTGATGTTTTTGTTAACTTAATGCTTTAGTTGATGCTAAATGATATGTTTTGTAAAGTATTGTTTGGTTAAAAATAAAGATTATTCTGATGTCTGATAAAAGATCAAAATTTTTTAATTAAAAGCATATATCAAAGATAAAATTACTTGACAATTTTAGCTAATTAAAACCTAAATTATCAAGTAATCTAAAAATTTTCTAAATAAAATAAGTGACATTTCTATATCATATAAGAAATGATTTACATTGCCTATTTTTGATAATATGCCTAACTGTACTATAAAGGCCTTGACCCTAATGAACTAGAAACTTATGAATATTATACAACAAAACTAAGAAAAGAAACTCTTGTTCAATATAAAGTATGTAATATTTAGAAACCTTAATCAAGAATGCATTATTTAAAAAGTATGCAAGAAAACCTATGATTTTGTAAATTAAAACATATATATACTTATAAAGTTAGCTTAGATTTGCAATATAATTCAAATTCTAAAATTTGGAACAGAATTAAACACTATACTGAGTCTAACAACAATGCTGAAAGTCAATATAACTTGAATCAAGATAGAATTTATTAACTTGCTAAAGTCTTATTAGAATAAAATACTCAGACTATAGAAGAAGCTATGGAAAAACAAGATCATAATAAATATAATCATGAATAAATCTTTAATAAAATTACTATCTTACTATAAACAGAACAAGTAAATTTTACTAAAAAAAAAAAAGCCACCTTACAACAAATCTTAGATGAATCTTTTAATACTGCTCATCCAAACTTTAATATTCAAAAAGCAGTAGAAAATTTAAGAAAGAATTTTAAAGAAAAAGTAGCTCTTTGCTATAAATGTTTTTTTGCTAAACAATATACAAAATTGGAAGAACATTAAGGATATTGTAATGAATGTTACTAAGAGTTAAATGAGTTAATTCTTGCTAAAAAAACTATTTTAGAAAAAAAAAATATTATAGAAGTGATAGAATTATCAAAAAAAACTGCTATTGTAAAACTAATAAAAATAAGTAAGAATACTATTTTTAATAAAAAAAAGAAATATCTCATTCTCCTACTTTTAACTCACCCTTAAATTCTATTTCATATTCATCTCAATCTTCCCTTTCTAATTTAATTCATTCTAAAATTTACTTCTGGTATATACAATAGATCAAATACCAAACTAATTTTTCATACATAATTACTAACAACCAAATCTAGATAAGCCTTGGTCACTCTTGTTGATTTAGGTTGCAGATAAACTAGTCTGAGCTTCTACTCTTTTTATAATATTTTTAATAGTAAATTTATACTTTATGTAAAAATTTCAAATAAATATTCAATAAAGATAGAGGCATGGCCTCACTATTAATATTAAAAAAAAATAATAATAAAAAAAAGGATAAAAAAGAAGATAAAAAAAACTAAATTATTGTCAGATTAGAAGCCAGAATTCAACATCTAGAAGACAATTTTGAAAAGATATTAGAATTTTTCTAAGATCAAATAACTTATTACCAAGAATGAGCAAATTATTATTTTTGTTTAACTTTGTATTTCAAAATTTTTGAATTATTCTAGGCAAGATCAAAAACTACCTGACTCAAAAGAATTAAAAAACTCAAAAGATCCAAAAGATTCAAAAGACCAAAAAGATATAAAAAACTTGAAACAAATAGAAGACAAAGAAATTAAAGAATTGCCATTTAAGAAAGAATTACCAACAGAAGAAAAAGCTTTGCAACAGACTTTACAAAGAAATGCATTAAAAAAAAAACATATTATACAATAAATACTCTAAAACTATATAAGAAATATGCTTTAGAGAAAACAGATACTGTAAATATAGAACTACTTACTAAAAAACAAGAATAACTATTCAAAAATCTATTAGAAGAATTTGCTAATTTATTTGTCAAAGATATTACAGAACTTGGCAGAACAGATAAAGTTAAACATTGCATTTATATAGAAGATATACTATTTGTTAAATTACATCCTTACAACATGCCTTCTGATAAACAGAACTTTATTAAAGAAGAGATTGAATGAATATTAAAAAAAGCAATATAATTCAATCATCAGAAAGTCTGTAGCCATTATCTGTTGTCCTAGTATGCAAAAAGAATAAAAAGCTAAGATTTTGTATAGATTACAAAAGACTTAACAATATGACTAAAAAGAATGTCTATTCTTTACCAAAAATACAAAAAATATTAAATGCCTTATCTGGATTACAATAGTTCTTAACTTTAAACTTAGCTAATGGTTACTGGCAAGTTATAATAGATCTAAAAGATAAAGAAAAGACTGCATTTATTACAAAATATGGTACTTATAAATTTAATATAATGCTATTTGGATTATACAATGTACTAGCAACATTTTAATGACTTATAGACAGAATGTATAAAGAAATTGCATGAAAATTTGTTGTTGATCTATCTTAATAACATCAATATATACTCAAAAATATTTGAGGATCATTTGAAACATTTAAGAATAATATTTTAATGAATTAGATAAGCTGAATTAAAACTCAACTTTAATAAGTGCAACTTTTGAATAAAACTATTATTCTTTTTAGAATATACTATTAGTTCAAAAGAAATAGCCCTAGACCCTACAAAAATTGATGCTATACAAAAGATTTAACCTCTTAAAAACCTCATTAAATTAAGATTTTTTCTTGATTTAGCTAAATACTATAAACAATTTATTTAAAACTTTTTAGCAATAGCCTAACCTCTTAACAAACTTCTATATAAAAATGAATCTTATTATTAGAGAAGTAAACAACAACAAGCTTTTGAATTATTTAAAGAAAAGCTTGTTACTGCATTTATACTAACTTACTCTAATTTTAGCAAAAGATTTATATTTGCTACAGATGCTTTATATCATGGCTTTGAAGATACATTAAGCCAAAAAAATAAAGATAGTAAAAAACATCCTATTGCTTATGCTAGTAAAAGTTTATTACCCTAAGAACAAAATTATTTTACTACAGAATTAGAGTGTGCTACAATAGTATAAGCTATTGAACATTTTCATAATTATCTAAGAGCTATAGAACTTATCTTGATAACTGATTACTTAGCATTAAAATATCTTAAAACTGTAAAACCTAGAGAAAATATTAGATACCAGATTTTGAAACTTCAATCTTATCACTCTACAATTATTCATAAACCAGATAGAATTCATTTTAATGTGAATGCCCTCTTAAGACTTTAATATAAAAATTTAAATAATAAACTTAAACCAATATTATAATTTATTTAATTATTTATATTCTAACACTATATCTTTTAATTTTACTACTTATCAATAAAAACAACTTATTAATTAGGCTAAATATTTTATGATTCAAAATAGACTTTTGTATAAAAAGGATAAAAAATCTATAGACAAACTATTTAGAGTTATTAAATAGACAAAAGTAAACTCTATTTTATATATAATGCATAGTTATTCTACTGCAGAACATTTAGAAATAGATATCATGTATCATAAGATTTTAGAAAAATATTATTAGAATTAAATATATAAAAGGTATTAAAGAATATATAAAGACTTGTGATCAATGCCAAAGAAGAGGCAAAGCTAGAAGAAAGAATATTTGCATCCTATTAAGATAGAACAAGTTTTTGAATAAATTAGAATTGACTTAGTAGAACTATTACTTATAACAATAAATATATTATTGCTGTAACAAACTATTTAACTCAATAGCCAGAAGCTCAAGTAGTGCAAATGCAAGTGCTCTAATTTTTGCAAAATTTATCTTTACAAAAATAGTTTGTAGATATGAAATACTCAAGATTATTCTTTTAACCAAAGACCTAACTTTTAAAGTAAAATAATTTAAGTTATATGTAAAAACTTCTTTATAAATATAAGTTTTTATTATTATATTATTTACAAACAAATAGTATAGTAAAAAGACTAAATAAAACATTGTATAAATTATTAACAAAAGTAAAAACTAGTGAAAATTAGGATATAAATCTTTCTGTTATATTGCTTGCTTATTGAACTAAGAAGCATGCTACTACTAGATATACATCTTTTTAGTTAGCTTATATAAGACAAGCTGTATTATCTATAGAATTAATTCTGCTAATAAAAGAAACTAATGCAAAAATAAATTTAGAAAATAGTATTTTGTTACAAGCTTTTAACTTAATAGACAAATTACCAGAAGCACAAGAACAAGCCAGATGAAATACAAAAGTATTACAAAAAAAACAAAAAAAAAACATGATAAAAAACTAAAACCAGAAGAATTTGAAGTTGGTGATAAAGTTTTGATCCAATAAAAGAATCTAAAAGCCTTATGCTCTGCAAAGTTTGAAGATAAAAGAACTGGACTATTCACTATCTATGCTAAGTTAGGAAATGGTGCTTATCAATTTTGCAATAACAAAAAACAAATTTTACAAAAATACTACAATAGTGGTTATTTAGAATAATATTATGAATAACAAAACTGAAAACCACAAGTTGTTATTGAAACTGTATTCTATGAAACCTAACATTTTATTATTACTTTTATAAATATTATTTATTTACTTATTACTTATTATTTTATTAATTATTAATTTATAAACTTAGTATAAAAATTTAAAAAAAAAAATTAATTATATTTAATATAAAATTTTATTATTATTATTATTATTATTATTAATATTTAAAAAAAATATATATATATATCTTTAGTTCTCTCTTTCTTTCAATCTTCTTTGCAACTTCTGAACCTTATCTTCCAAATTTGTAATCCAAATTTGTAGCAAATTTCTTTCAGTAACTATTCACTTGTGAATAGTGCTTTGTTGCCATTCTTGTTGAATTATCTCAAAATTTAGTAAAGTTCTTTTATTTGCTTTAGCCTTCAAATTTGCAATTTGATTTTGAATAGAATATAAATGAATAGAAATTGCTTAATTTTTGTTTTAGTAAGACATCTATAAAGCAAAAAGTTAGAATATATATTCTAAATAATATACTTAAAATAATATAAAAAAAAATATTAAAAATAGTTAAGCATTAGCTACTACTTAACTGCAAGAAAAAAAAAGAAACCAACAAAAAAAAAATTGTCTACTAAGGCCAAAACAGATTATCTGTCTAGCTCATCCAAATAGATAACCAGCCTTATTCTAAAGTACCTTAATATTAGACAGGACAAGCTTACAGTCTAAAAAGTATATACATCTTAGTGAAAAACAACAGATAAAAGAAACAAGTTTATCAATAACAAAGGTTTTTCAACAAGAAACTAATAGAAAAAAAAAAAGATAAAAAGTTTTGTAGTCCAAAACACAGAAAAAATTAGATAAAATAAATAACAAAAAAGATATAACAGAAAATTAGAATTTTATTGATAGACAAAAAATAATTACAACAGAAATAATGCAATTGCTAAATTTAGAAATAAATAAACCAACTAGAACAAAGTTGCTAATTTTAGACAAATTAGTAAATAAGGTTCAAAGATCTTATTTTTTAAGAAAAAGAAAATATAAAAAACAGTATAATTATAAAAATAAAACAAACTAGACATATAATAATACAAATTTTGTCTAATTTTCAAAACAAAAAATTATTTAACATATATTATAAACAATTAGACTTAAATAATACACAAAAAAGAAGCATATGTTAAACAAATTTAGTTACTATTAAATATAAAACAACATAAATTAAATGAAATTAATAAGAAATAATATAGGTTAAACAAATTACAAATTATTGTGCCAAAGATTGCTTAGTATAGGAGCATAAAAAGAATTTTAACAAATATAAAAAGACAAAGAAATGTCTTTTTTTAATATTAATTTTTTTTATACTTTTTAAATAAACTTCTAATAATCTTAACAATAATAAACCTATTATAGGACTTACTAATATAAGTATTTTACAAATTTATTACAAAGCTCTTGAATTACAAGACTTTTGTAAACAAGTATAATACTTATCTGTAAAGCCAATAGTACTACTCTTATTCTTAACATAAAAACCTTATACATGTTGCCAACAACCCATAATGATGATTTATTGACAAAATAAAAATAGATCTGCTTAATAAAGCACTAAGTTAGATTTTTTCTGTAATAGTACCAATGATTATTACATTAATATAGAAAAATTGCTATATTAAGATCACTAATGCATACTAGTTAGTTGTCTGCTCTTTTAACTATAATCAGATATACTGTTTAGCTTATTAGTAGAAAAACCAAATTATAACAAATCTATAAAGGCAAGTAAAATTAAGACCTAGACTAAAACCTAACAATTGTTTAAAGCTATTGGGTATAAACAAATATATTAAACAAAAAAACTAATTCTAAAATGTATTGATGATATAAGTGAAGCCAAGTTTAATCAATTAATTAACTTTTGTATATAATCCAAAAGTCATAGGAATTTTGTGAAACAAAATTCTTAAGATGAGGAAAATATTACAAAGTAGATTTTAGCATAGCATATTATATAATAGTATTAGTAGTTATATATATATTTATTATTGTATTTTATTATTCAAAGCATAGTGAAGAACACTTAATTTCTATACAAAATAATACAAAAGTAACATTTTTGCTATATTAAAAGTATTATTATAATGCATTAATAATAAAAATATATATATGTTTTTTTTTACTTTGCTAAGGCTGTAGTTATCAGCATTTATTGCCTTTATTGTATTTTAATTATGATTACATAACTTGTACAAGGTAAGTATACAACTAGCCATATGTACAACTT
>CAJVQA010008208.1:0-13147 GCA_910591915.1 Cetraspora pellucida | reverse complement strand
TTCTAATAAAGCAATAATGGCTTCTGATACTAGGAGCTTTTCCTAATACTATAATAAGTGCTTGCTATACTACTTTCCGTTGTATTTTTAGTTTTGTACTTTTTCTGTTTTTTCCTAAATTAAGGATCAGCGGAAAGAGTTTGTATAACTTTATAACTAAAATTGTAATTTTAATTAACTAATATTACAATTTAGTTAACTAAAATTGCAACTTTAGTTACCTAAAATTACAACTTTAATTAACTAAAATTACAACTTTATTTGACTGAAATTACAACTTTAGTTGATTGAAGTTGTAGTTTTAGTAAACTTAAGTTGTAACTTTAGTTAACTGAAATTAAAACTTTAATTAATTAAAGTTGCAACTTTAGTTAACTATAGTTATAGCTTTAGTTAATTAAAGTTATAACTTTAGTTAACTAAAATTACAACTTCAGTTAATTAAAATTTACTGATATTGCAACTTAAGTTAACTAAAGTTATAACTTTAGTTACTAATATTCCAATTTTAGTTAATTAAAGTTGTAACTTAGTTACTTAAATTACAACTTTAGTTAACTTAAGTTATAATTTAGTTAACTGAAATTGCAAATTTAGTTAACTAAAATTGTAACTTTAGTTAACTGAAATTATAGCTTTAATTAACTTAAATAGCAACTTTAGTTAACTAAAATTACAATTTTAGTTGATTTTAGTTACCCAAAATTACAAAATCAGTTAACTAAAGTTACAACTTTAGTCAACTAAAGCTATAACTTTAGTTGACTAAAATTGTAACTTTAGATAACTAAAGTTGTAATTTCAATTGACTAGAATTGTAATTTCAGTAAACTAAAGTTGCAATTTTAATTGATTAAAATTATAATTTTAGTTAACTAAAGTTGCTATTTAAGTTAATTAAAGCTATAATTTCAGTTAACTAAAGTTACAATTTTAGTCAACTAAAGTTGCAATTTTAGTTAACTAAAGTTGTAATTTTAATTAACTAAAGTTGCAATTTTAGTTAACTCAAATTATAACTTAATTAATTGAAGTTACAATTTTAGTCAACTGAAGTTATAATTTAATTAACTAAAGTTACAATTTTAGTTGATTAAAGTTGTAATTTTAATAACTAAAGTTGCAACTTCAGTTGCAACTTCAGTTAACTAAAATTGACACTTTAGTTAACTAAAATTGTAATTTAAGTTGACTAAGTTACAACTTCAGTTAATTAAAATTACAATACTAATTACTAAAGTTACAATTTTAGTCAACTAAAGTTGTAACTTCAGTTGACTAAAATTGTAACTTCAGTTGACTAAAATTGCAATTTCAATTAATTAAACTTAAAATTTTTATCAAGTAAAGTTGTAATTTTAATTAATTAAGTTATAATTTTAGTTGACTAAAATTACAACTTTAGTCATTTAAAGTTGTAACTTTAGTTAACTAAAGTTGCATTTTTAGTTAACTGAGTTACAATTTTAGTTAATTAAAATTACAACTGAAATTACAATTTTAGTCAACTGAAGTTACAGCTTTAATTGACTAAAGTTGTAACTTTAGTTAACTGATTTTGCAATTTTGATTACCTGAAGTTAACTAAAGTTGTAATTTAGTCAACTAAAATTGCAATTTTAGTTGACTAAAGTTGCAATATTAATTAACTAAATTATAATTTTAGTTAGCTAAATTTGCAACTTTAGTTGATTAAATTGTAACTTTAGTTAACTAAAGTTAAAATTTAAGTTAATTAAATTATAACTTTAGTTAACTAAAATTGTAATATTAGTTATCTAAAGTTACAATTTTAGTTAACTAAAATTGCAACTTTAGTTAATTGAAATTTACTGATATTATAACTATAGTTAATTAAAGTAGTAACTTTGGTTAACTGATATTACAATTTTGATTAGCTAAAGTTGTAACTTAGATAACTTAAATTCAACTTTAGTTAACTAAAGTTGCAACTTAGTCAACTAAAGTTAAAAATTTAGTTAATTAAAATTACAATTTAAATAATTTGTATTGCAACTTAGTCAACTAAAATTGCAACTTTAGTTAACAAAATTACAATTTAGTTAACTTCAGATAACCAAAATTGCAAAACCAGTTAACTAAAGTTGCAACTTTAGTCAACTAAAACTGTAACTTCAGTTGACTAAAATTGCAACTTTAATTGCAATTTTAGTCAATTAAAATTATAACTTTAATTACCTAAAATTGCAATTTTAGTTCATTAAAGTTGTAACTTTAGTCAACTGAAGTTGCAGTTTTAGTCAATTAAAATTACAACTTTAATAAACTGAAGTTGTAACTTTGATCAACTAATAACAGTTTAGTCAACTAAATTGCAACTTTAGTTAACCAAAGTTGCAATTTAAGTTGACTAAGTTACAACTTCAGTTAACCAAAATTGCAATACTAATTATTAAAATTGCAACTTCAGTCAACTAAAATTGCAACTTCAGTTGACTAAAATTGTAACTTCAATTGACTAAAGTTGTAGCTTAAGTTGACTAAAGTTGAAACTTCAGTTGATTAAAGTTGCAACTTAAGTTAACTAAAGTTGCAACTTCAGTCAACTAAAGTTGTAACTTCAGTTGACTGAAGTTACAACTTTAGTTGTAACTTTAGTTAAGTTTGATTTTCTGACTTCTTATTATAAATTTGCTGTTATTAATTAATAAATTTATTTAAAGTATAATATTCAGCACAAAGCGTCACATATAAGTTATAAGTGCAAAATTTATTATTTTTAGGACGAATAAACATCTTTCACTCAAATCTTTGTCGATCAGTGATTATCATTTCATCAGCCCAGTAAAAAATCTGATAAAAAAAAATAAAAAATTCTAAAAATAAAGAAGATATACACAAAAACTTCGATTGGGTCACCGATACAAGTGATTAAAAATCAATTGTTTACTATCATTTATTATTGCATCTTTAATTATGCTCAAAATTTTTTTGCTTAGCATTTTTGATTCCTTGTGTTTTAACTTTAGTCGGGTTTCAACTTAAGTCACAAAGTATACTTCAGGCACAGTAATACACCTAAAGTTGGTACCTGCCTAGAGTTGCAACTTTAGGCAACTAAAGTTACAACTTCAGGTAGGGCAGTGCAACTTCAGTCAACTGAAGTTGCAACTCCAGTCGGGTGTCAACTTCAGTCACGACAGTTACATGAAAATCTTCGATATTAAATTTTTATATGATGCCATATATAGTTTTGATTTACATAGTATATCGAATACCCCATTGAAACATCCCAAGACATAGAAACTTGGACATGTCTTATGATATTTCGATATGCTGATGGAGAAAATCTGTATGATTTTTTAATAACAAATTTTAAAAAAAATTCAAATGGAACAGCAAATTGGCGTGCCTTGTAGATATATTAAATGATTAGCTAAGATTCATTCATGATATGTTCATTGAGATTTTCATAGTGAAAATATTTCGCTATATTCACGTAATTTTTACAAAGTCTTTTATTACTGATCTAGGATTATAAGAATGAGCTTCAAAAGGTGAAGTTCATGGAGTTATGCCATACAAAAGAAGCTGATATATGTAGCATGGGCGTTATTATGACAGAATTATTATCAACTGGACAAAGGCCTTTTTACAGTTATCAGTCGACTTTATACTTGCGTTGGATATTTGTAAAGGATTACAGCCTAGATTTTCTGAAAAACACTTGAATGTTATACTAAATTAGCCAAACAATGCATGGATTCTAACCCGTTTAACCGACCTAGTGCTAAAATATTAGATCAAAACTTTCAGAATGACGCATAATTATGTTGAATCCTCAGCATCTGATATTAAAAAAGTTTTATTTCTGCTAATAATGTGATTAAAACAACACAAATTACCTTAACGAATCATCAAAATTCAATGTATATTAGATTAATAAGCACTAGAGAGATTAAGATAGCGTATGAATCAGCCAAATTCATAGGTAATTCTAAAAGGTTATGAAAATGTTATAATACACATAATATAATTATTAATTAATTAATTGATTGATTGATTTTTTGTATTTATATAATAGATTCAAAAATTTACGATTTTGATGCATATGCTATACAATTATGTTAAGGAATATGTGATTATAATTGTTATATGAAGCATTTTATGCATGACGTGAGGGTGTAACCATGCTCTATAAATTTTTTTTATATATTAATTAGGATTTTATATAAAACATTTCATGAACAGATATGATAAAACGCATTGATATAAGACATAAAATATCATTGTCAGAATGTACCTTTAAGTAAAAAAATTGTGTTGGTAATAGACAAAAAATGATCATTATTTTCGATACAAAATTTTATTATGCTTAACATTTCATAATGAATTTAATCCAAGGATTTATTTGTTATTTGATAAAATATTAAAGATTTTAATGTTAAGTATAAATAAAATCACAGAGATCTCAATACTCTCTTAGAAGAGCGTTCTATTGTAAAATTTATGCTATCTAAAAAAATAAAAATTGCAAAAAGGGCAAATGACTAAATTGAATAAAAAAAATTGCAAAAAGGGCAAATGACAAATTGCATTAAAAAAAAAAAATTAAATAAAAAAAGATCAAGAAAAAAATAACTCAGATAGGTAGATTAATCTTTGTCCAAATCCGAATCGTAGGTCGTTCGATGATGATAAACGATATAATCAAGTAATCCCATTTTGGTGATACAGATTGCATATACGTACTGAACATTCTCCATTCCTTTTTCGATATCAATTGCATTTAAAGGTTTACATTTTTCACATTCACATCCACCACCTGCTGAAATAGCATTTTCACATCCTAATTTTATAATTTTAGGGTGTTTTTCTATCTTATTTTCACCATGATTATCATTTCTAATCTTGGTTGATTTGGTGTAAAGCTCTTCCTCAATTTTGTAGACTTCATCAAATTCATTTATATATTTTTTTTCAGTAATTGCGAGAACAATCTTTTCTTCGTTAATATCAATTCCCTTTTTTGCAATGTTTTTACTGATGATGACCCCATTATTAGAAAAGAATGATGCAACAGTACGTGTCAAAACAGTAGCCATAATTGCATTGAATATTGCATCAATATATGGAGGTGTACAATAATTAGCGTATTCAAAAAATAACTGGATGATTGACAAGAAAATTACTAAAAAAAAGCAACGCTTATTGATAATATTTCTGAATTTCTTAGGGAAGTATTCAAAAAATTTCATAGTAATATTTTTTTTCTGGTTTTCGTTAATGATTTTGTTTTTCTTTTTCTTTTCATAATAGCAATATAAAGGGTATGAAAGGTAATAAGATGCAACTAGATAAAAAGTCAATATGAAATAAATGTAATCGACTAAAAAATTCAAAAAATCGAATTTTAAGAAGCTTAAAAAGCTTACATTAGATAAATAATAAGGACTAGTTAAATCAAAATATAGAATCACGATTGAATGAAAGAAATAAGTCCAAATAATAAACAATCGGATGCGTTTAATAATAATCTTCATACCCGCTCTTATGATTTTTAAGGACTCTTTTTTATGGTTTCGGTTGAAATTATAGTTATAAAACCAGATAAAATAAGTTGCTGCGCCAATGATTACAAAAAATAAGACCAATAAGACCACTAAGATAATTAAATAAGCATTATTATCAGGATTGATATTATTATTATCAGGATTGATAATATTATTGTCACTATTATGATTCTGGATAATGTGTAAAATTGGCTTAGTAGTAAAATACCAAAAATAAGTAGGTGCCAATGAAGATAATAAGATTATAACATCATCCAAGAAAAAGGTTGTCCTCATACTAAGTTTAGATGTTACACCATAAATAGCAATATTAAATATAACGCCTGCATAAGTGACAAACTCTGATAATTGAGAGAATGTATCCCTATAAATTTTGTAATCACTGTAGTTACTTGATGGGCAATTTCCATTACGATCCGGGTGCACGATTATCACATTTAAGTAATTAGTTTCTTCTGCAACAGAAGTGGGGATAAAATTTAAGAATAGATAAAAAATAAAAATTGGTCTCAAATTTTTTAAGAAACTTGATCGATTATTATGTTTAAATGTAAGCAAAGGTATTTTTGGTACATTTAAGTAATTAAACTTATCGATAAATGATGAAAGAGGAATGAAAAGGTTGTGAAAGCTTTTCATCATGTATCGGGATTCTGATAAAAGAAGGGACCCGAAAATTCGGGAATTTATTTAATATTTCAGAATAAATGAGATTAATTAAGATAGGAGATTCGAATTTTCAAAAGAGGATAGATAATGAAGAATTATTAAAGGAAAATATCCATCAATTTATAAAAAATTTCAGGTATAATCGATATAATAATATAAAGCATGATATTAGTATTCACAATACAAAAAGATTTTTAAGGACTAAGCGTTGCAATTAATATAAAAATTGCCATTCATTAAAAATGAAAAACATTTGATTTTTTTAACAGTTTCATGAACAAAGAAAATGAATATTCTTGTTTTTTTCTCAATTCCGCAACATAACGAATTTGCAACAAACATTAGCACGTGTGACGATGTTGTACAAACCAACAAGTCATGCGCCTGTCTAGTTGTTGGTTTGTTTTTTTTAGCTGATTTTGAGTTTTTACACTATAAATTATTCAAACAATCAAAAATTCGGGTCAGGTGTCTCAAAGAGAATCTTCGCTACATTAAAGATGTTTTCGTAAAGTTATTACGGTAATTAAAATCGTTATACATTTACATGCTTATCTAAATTCTAAATTCAAACTAAATTTGTCTAATATTTCGCACATAGCAAATAAGCAACATTAGGTTTTACATTTACCACGTAAAGACGTTCAAAATTTCCTGAACATAACACATTGTTTTGGTTGCATATGTACTGCACCAATTACTTCATATAAATTTTAATTAACAAATTTGCTCTTCTAAACTAATATTATCTATCTAGATAAATATATGCAGCTTTCTATTGTACCGGTACGAAGAATTTTGAAAATATTAACAACTCACTATATAACATTAAAAGTCTAGATTATTTAGCACAAACTAAGTATACTATATTGTATTGTATTATACCGAGTTGGTGAAAAGTTCCTGAACAGGATCTTTTTTAATATCTCTGCCTATAATAGATTTTTTGTGATGATGTATATGCATCATTTAGTGATTAAAAAAAAGTCCACCCCCGGCTATGGCAGTTGTGTAAGTTACTTAGATAGGGTTATGTTAGTTTTGTAATGGACTTATTATGGTTTGTATGGTAATCGATAGTGATGCATACATCTACCTATAAAAAAATCTTGTAAATATAACCGAATATGATAAATTGATCATCTGCGCTCTTAATTCATATAGAGCATATAGTAAATAAGATATACCGTAAAGTATGAAAAATAAACACATTTACGACAAAATTTGTGCCCTGTAAATAAGCACATTTATGATAAAATTTGTGTTTTGTAAATAAGCACATTATTGTGATTCTTATCATTTTTGGTAATTTAATGTTGCACTAAACATATTCCAAGAAATAATAAAACAATAGCAATAGAAACAGCATTAAAATTTACTTTAAATATCTAAAATTCAGTTTTATCTTAAAAAGATGAAATTTTCTTAACAACTACTTAATAAAATTTAATAAATTTTTTTTTAAAATAAATTCTACTAATGTGTATTAGATAGTTATTGTGAAAATTGTCCACAAATTAAGAAAAATTCTAAATCCATAACTTACATACGTCTATATCACATGATATTGATATTCGGTACATGCCAAACACGTGAATTGATACGTGCCCGTAGACCAGCCGGTAAAAATGTCCAGCACGCGATTCTAGCCAATTAGATTGAAGGATCAAGCAGAACGTGAAAATCACGTCTTCTTAAAAAATCGCTATTAACTCTAAAAAAAATTCCTCCTTAATCCTAACCCTAAAGATGATGCTTATTACTTTAAAATCTTTTCGCTTAATTCGATTGTTTTGATTTTACGTTACACCTGATCCTTCGCTCCGGAAAATTTTTTGTGTGTGAGTTATCAACAATTTCGATTATTGGCGATGCTGGTGTTTTATATCAAAACAAACAAAATTTCCTAGTTAAGTAATTTAGCGTAACACCAAACGCTGACGATTGCTAATAAATCAAATTACCCTAAAATAGCTATAATAAAAGTGATCTTTGTTATCACTAGTTCTACATAAAACAATTGTACAGATTAACGTTTTTGAAATCAATGAATAATTATTAGTATCGGAAAGCATGTCCGTATTTATCATTTTTGATAAAAGTTTTTCAAAAAAACTTTGTTAAATTTATTTACATGAAAGGTTCTCATTTATAGACTTTATGATAACCTTTTATTTACGTATAAACTTTTTGTTACTTCAGCATATTTTTTTGGTGTTGTGCAAATTATATGTCTATATGTAGTTTATTAGTTTATTTATTATGTATTTAGTATTATTTGTATTTGAGGATGATATCTGCCACAAAGTCACAACTTAACGTTTCTTTGGAATTAGTTGCAACCTTTGTAAACACCTTTTTTGTGGCTAGAAGATGTAAAACATCAGTCACCGGATTAAATTCTATGTAGTTATCGTTATTAATAGAATGAATATTAAATTAATGTTATCTACTGTATGTAATTTTGATTACGTATCATTTTAAATTTAAATATGTCATATTATTTTATAAAATATAGTATATTGTAATATTCCGATTTTAAGTGTTGCCAAGAAAAAACCTACAATTTTAAAAATAGATCATTATGAAATTCTTTATAATCTATTTTTTAGAATTGCGGGTTTTCCTTTGATGACACTCAAATATTAATATAAACAAAAATTTGGCCATTCATTCAACACCATATGTTGTTCAAAACGAATTGGCAAAAAATCTCGTGTACAGTATACACGAGAGTACATATTTAATAATTTTTAGTAGTATTAAAGAATAATAAATAAGGGCAACAATAATAACACGATTGAGCAATGATCAATTGTTTGTTGCTGATCTAATTAGACTCATCTAGACCGAAGTTAAGCTATTGAATTAAAAGCAATATTAGTAAAGTACTATTTAAGATAATCATATAATACATTTTTTTTACATATTTATGATAATAAAAATTAGCTTCTAGGCAATAAAGTTTATTGAGAAATCTGAAACTTTTCCGCAATGAAAAAAGGTTAAATGTGATTAAAAAAGGTTGGACCCATTTAAAATAATGCTAATAACTTTGAAGATTTGAAGTTGCAAAATTTCAAGAAAGGCATCTACATGGATGTTTAAACTATGTTTGAAAAAAAGTAATTTTTAGCCATTGCAGTATTATTTTTTTTATATAAACCTATACTATTGAAATAAGAAATTCAACAATTTACCAATAATTTCACCACTTATTTTGATATTTTGTTAGTAAAAAAGAATATGCATGTATATATAGCAATAATTAAATAAAAATGCGATTTGTACATTGCTTTATTACAAAAAATAAAAAAAGGTTTCAATTCTATTTAAGTACTGACGTTTAATTTTAAATTCCGACACGTAACTGATGAGATTTACGTACTTATTTCTGCAAGTGATACAATGTCGATCCCCTGTATCCGATTGGGTACTAATTCGACTATCACATACAACTTCGAATTCATATTTTCTTAATAATGAAAATTTGTTAAAATGCTAAAACTCTGCCCATGCTTAGGTTTCCTTTTTTTCAATGTCTTGTCCGGCTGGAAATGTTCTTTATTTATGGCGTTTATTTTTTCTTTTTTAAAAAAACAAACCCATAATTTTATAGTTATCCTTTGTTCAATGTCTTGCCCAACCAAAAAACTAATTTTATTAATGCATTTATTTATTTTTTTCTTTTTTAAATTTTTCTTTCTTTTTTAAAACATTTTTCTTTTTTAAATTTTTTTTCTTTTTTAAAAAATATTTTTTCTTATTTTTAAAAAAATTTAAAAAAATTGTTTTCAATGTTTAATTACTTGATAATTTTTTGTTAAGACAAGTTTATGGTTTGTCTGTCGAGATTTTGAATGTTGGGATTTCGTAATAACCCGTAAAAAGTACATTCGACAAAAATTCTAATATTCTAATTCGACAAAAATTCTAATGAAATTCTATCGGTTGTACATATGGGCAGACGTCAATAGAAATAAGGCAAATTGGAATTTGAAAAAAAATTACCTAAATTTTCATAGCTCATATCTCAATGGATTTTGATACTATATTGATGATTTAATAGTCAAAGAAAGCTTACGGTCTAAGCTTCCTTTTAAATATTAAATCGTAAAGATAGCTTTGAGTTATGAGCGATGAAAATTAAGGCAATTTTTTTCAAATGTCAATCTGCCTTATTTCTATTGACGGCTGCCCATAGTATCTCCAGCTTGGTTTGTGCTAATACTTTTCACATTTTCACTTTCATTTACCCAATTTAAGCGTTTATCACAGGTCCTTTTATTAAAATTATTGGTTTTATTTTCAGATTAATAATTAAACCAAGTTTCAAAATAATTTACAGAAATCGTCATCAATCGATATCAAACATATTATTTGAGTCTCCGTATGTAACTACTGGTCGATTACTAAGAATGGTAAAAAATCACTTTTTAATGATTATGTTTTTTAAATCGATTTAATAAAATGTTCTAAACCATTGTTGATTAGTAATAAAAATATCCTGATCCGTTGGGTATTAGCAGAAACGAAGTTTCCGCTTGTACACATACGGTCAGGGTATTTTTACTAAATACCCAGTGATCTTGATATAGTGATCGGGGTATTTTGGCTAAAATTACTGTGTATAATTGATTAATTTCAATTTCAGTTTCGTCATTTCTTAATAAAAATATGCATCAGTTTGTTTTGCAAAAGTCAAAAAAGTCCTAGAAACCAGGTAGATTTAAAATTTGTGCTCTTCCCGCTTCATTTGCCGTTACTAGTTCCTTCGTTTATTGATATGCTTAAGTTCAATGGTCATTAATAGCAAACTTAGGTAACGAAAATAGATAACAAAATTAGCACACTAAACTTTGTTATGAATTTATATTTTAAAAAACGTTTACATCATCTTAGCTAAGGTTATGTTCGTTAAAATATAAAAAATTTATCTTTTCAATATTTTTTCAGTAAAAGCCTCAATCAATCATCTAAAAATATGCTTATAATTGATAATGAACGCTTTACATCTACACTCAAAAGAGGAATCCAAATAAAGATTAATTAATTCAACATTAATATCTGTTTATTAGTTACTTGAGTTTGAAATATAGTTAAATTTTGTTGATTTGATATTTGGCCAGGTTTAGTAATTTGTTTGCCTTTTATGTTTAGTAGTTTTTAGATATGAATCTAGATTATGTTATTGCAAAAAGTGCAATAAATTTTTCCTTCTATTTCACAAAAGTCATTTTTGCACTGATTATATTGATTTGTCATCTTAAGAAATTTTATTCGATGCGATATTATTATCGATTGTTATATCAAACAAATTTTATTAATAAGTTCCCTATACGATGTTGTTAATTAGCAAAATTCTTATCTCGGCATAAAATAGCGTTACTAACTATTTGCGCTATTTAGATGCTATAACCATTTACTGTCTCTAATTCAGATGATTCGAATTTATAATCATGAGCACAACCATATCATTATTATTAATTGTGATATCAATATCAGTGACGACGTTTTAGAACATGTAAAAAAAATCATTTTAAAGCAATATAAAACTGATTTAAAACATTCTGCTTTAAACCATTTACCATCACTATCGGTTACCCCCACTTCACTAACACTCATTTCGTGCTATTTCATGAACTTATGGAGTTTTGAAGACTCACTCTAATAGAATCTTTAATTTTTACTAATCAGAATTTCCGTATTCTTCGATTCCCTACATGAGTATATAACATCTGTTTGAAAACAGTTGTAATCAGCAAAATTTTCGTCGTTATTAGAATGGAAGTATTTGCGTCCTTAACCATTGGTTAAAAAATTATGAGCCACCTGAAATTATATGTACATATCTTTAAATAATAAGCATGGTAGAAATTTTTGAAATAATATGGCTTATGTCCAATTTAAATTTTAAGAACAAAGTTAAAAATCTCACTTTTTTAAAAAACTCCCATATCCCTAAGTTTGTATATATAACTAACTTCTCTGCTTCAATTAACTTTCTTGGTATATGCTGTATCCTTTTAACCATAAGTGTTCACTATAAAATTTTAGTGTTACTTAATTATTAAATCACAACGATAATAAAATTTTTTATTGATCTAGTAGTATTAATCGGTTTACTTAAGTACATAAGATCCGGATATCTTGTATAATGACCAGTAAATTTTGACCATCTTGTCAGCCTCAAGAATTGCCTTTTTAATTTCATTTGTACCAATTGGATTTCGTATAACGATAATTACACAAATTTATTTAATCCATTCTATGCTGTCTAGAATTTATAACAAATTCATTGCAGAAAACTGATCGCAATCTGTTGTAAAACTTTATTGCGAGGTTAACATTAAATCCGTAAAAGGACCGAAATGATAATTGTTGTGGCTAAAGCTAAAGCTGAAAATTTTGAAAATTTTGAGATTTCAAATTGTTACGATGTATTTTGTTAGCTCTTTTTTAATAGTAATCTTAGGAATTAAGTTATTTGATAATAAAAGAGTATAAGCGAATTTTAGAAAAGATTGTATCTTTAGATTTAGGTTCTTGATCTCCAGTTTTAGCTCTACATTTATTAAGTAACTCTTTTGTGAACTCTTTCTTTCTATTAAAAAGAAAGACGGTGTACCATGTGTAAAAAAAGGCTATTATTTAATTTTTAATGAATGTAAGAATTGCAGCAGAGTTACTAAGTAAAATTGTCCAACCCAGAAACCTTATAGGAACTAAATTTTGAATTTTTGTAGCTAACCCTAATCTTAGTCTATTACTGCACCCTAGTCCTAATTATTGACAGTAAAAATATTAGTGGTATAAATATTATTTTTTTCGTATCAAAATTAGATAATTATAATAAAAAAAGTCGGTTTGTCACATTTCAGCCAATTTTTTATAATAAATAAAAGCCTTATATTCATCTTGTTTAACTCCAATTCCGTTAAGAT
>CAJVQA010008207.1:0-13150 GCA_910591915.1 Cetraspora pellucida | reverse complement strand
AGAAATCTTTATTTTAGGAATTTTTTTCTGTAATTAAATTTCTTATTGTATTTTAAAGTTTCTACTATGATATTATAAATAAATAAATAAAAAAAAAAAAAAAAAAAAAAAAAAAAAAAATTTATATTATTGATAAAATAGTTATATTTCTTTTGATTTAGGTTACAAACAATGTTGTTTGAGCTTTAATTTTTGCATATAGTTATTATTTTGTATTTTACAATTTAAGTAAATTTTAATATATAATATATTAATATATATGATTAAAATTACTAATAAAGATATGAGCAAAACCTTACCTTAATACAAAAAAAAAGTTACATTTCCTAAAAGAAAAAATTCATTAAATAGTTTTTACAAATTAGTTAAATTAAATAGAAATAAAACCAAAATAGATTCATTAACTAATAATTCAATAAGTGAACTAAACATCTATCTTATCTTATTTTCAAAACAGATATTAACTCATTAACATAGTAGAAACATAATAATTCTCATTTTCCAACTATTTCTTCTATAGTAGCAGATTACTATGTACTTCAAGTTACAAGTATTTTGTGTGAACATGTTTTTTTGTTACAAAGCATATGATTAATCTTACACACAATTGTCTTCTTGAATAAACAACTAGAACTTCATTGTGCTTAAAAAATCAAATGAAAACTGGTATTTAAAATAAAATGAAAAAATTTATTTTCATAACATTGGTATTATATTAATATTTGTATTGATCTGAATTATAATTAAAACTTCAAATTAAAATAAATCTATAATTTAATAATAGAGCATTATAAAGATCTTTCTAAATAAAAATAAAAATAAAAAAAATGTAACTTATCTTTGAATTAGAGATTATACCTGAGTATAAAGATTTTCTTTACAAGTACAATCTCTACTTTGAATACCATTAGTGATATTATATGTTATAATCAAATATCACATGAAATGCTGAGTCTAAATTATTATTTTTGCTCAGATTTTAATCCAAACCATACACAATATACAATATGTCAATAAAGCAATAAATTAATAAATTAATAAATCAATTTGTATGACTCAAGTAATGCAAAAAATACATCATATAGAAAACTATGGGAATAGTGCCACTGCCATTTGTCCGAGTGTGGTTCTTTACACCTTATCATATTTCATTTTGATTTCAACTTATTTCTCCTAGTATTTCTCAAGGACATGTAGGTATACTTTGCTCTTTTTTCCTTTTCAGAACAGTGTAGAGTTTTCACTGCTGTTTTGTCTTACCAAGTACAGTGTGGGGTTTTCACAGCTGTTTTCTTATACTTTCCTGTTTATCTTACGCCTTAAACAATGCAAATGAATACACTATCATCTAATTTGAATTCACAACTGTATGGTTTTGCAGCATTGAAATAGCATTAATTGGTATATCTGTTAGATTAGTTATCTGAATGAATTTTTTTGGGAAGAGGTGGGAGGGAAGAACGTTTTGATTAGCCAGAAAATAGGGTTTTGGGCAACTACTCAAAGCAGCAAAAGAAAAGCACAACTTTTCTTCTTTGGATTTTGTGGTTTATTTATACTATCATTAGACTCTGAGGATCAATGACCTCATAATTTATGCAAACTTATTTGACTTATAACTTCATATCAGCATCATTTGGTCCAACATGTCAGGTGATCCTCATGATAATATCCCTTCTGTGCCTAAGTCACAGTCAGTTTTATTATTTTTACTCAGATTTTAACCCAAACCATACACAATATACAATATGTCAATAAAGCAATAAATCAATAAATCAATAAATCAATTTGTATGACTCAAGCAATACAAAAAAATACATCATGTAGAAAACTATAGGAATAAAAAGAGGATCGTTTTTTAATTTTCCAATACTCTAAAACCTTATCTTTTCTGATGTGTTTATTTGTGTTGTTGCAATCATTTTTAAGTATAGCAATACTGCTTTTGATACCCAGCCGCCTATGGCCATCATTTGTGGTAGTGAAATACCTGCCTTCATCGCAGCTATTGCACCACCAATATGCAAGCTATGGCTTGAATATCTTTCTCTTAAACCTGCATGACATGCCACTCACTTGACAATTGAACTAACAGCCCCTATAGTTAGTTTCTTATTTTTATTTGACAGAAATACTGTTTTGCCTGAATTTTCTCTAACTCGTAAATACCATTTCTACAGTCTGACAGGACAGAATTTTGAGTTAGCTGGTTCAATTGGAATGAATTTTCCTATACCATATTGGTCAGTCTTTGGTCTGTTTATGTGAATTCATAGAAGGTTATTCTCCTCTTTGAAATCACTCAGAGAAAGGGCTACTAATTCTCCTGCTCTTTGCATTGTATACAGACCAATTGCCACTAATGCACAATCACATGCCTATATTTTATAATCAGCCATCTTTGGTGGGTTGTCCACATAAGTTTTCAATGTCTTAATAGGTAACAGATCGCATGGTCATGTGGCTTCTCTATCATTTGCTGCTAGGTTTAACAATAACTTTGCCAATCTTTTTACTTTATAGTTCTTTGTTGGGTCTGGCAAATTTTGTGCACTGTGTTGATTTGCTATTGCTGTTAGGACAAGTGTAGGCTTTATTGCTTTTTCATGTATGTTTGACTAAATTAAATATGCTAACACACTATTTCATGAGGCTGATAAATGTACTAGTCTATATGCCTTGCAAAAATTAATAAAATCATTCCAAATAGCCTTTAACTTATGATTGTATGATGATTTGGCAGTAATATTTTGTGTGCTTGTAACAATAGTTTCTCTAAAACAACATCTGTACTGCCATGAACTTCCAATTTTGATTGTTCCATAGTTCTGCTAATCCTTTTATATTTGGAAGAAAACTCTCTTTTATATCTGGCAGTGAGTGTTCTCAGTATGGATGTTATAGCATGATTGGCCACCAGGAAACTGAAAGCCATACTGGTACTATTATTATTGTAGTTGCTTCACATTCTATTATATAGTGAAACATCTAATCTAATTGTCCCAATGGAGCACATACATAATTTATTTCCCTTTTTCAATCTTGTATAAAACAATTAACAGCTTCTGTAGTTGGACAGTACCAACATGAATTAAACCTTGGAAGGTGGATGGTGACTTTGCTTGCCATTTGATCTATTGTGTGTGGGCCTCATGCATGGTCTAATAGTTTAAAAATATTCTTTCTTAGACTTCAATCAGATTCATCATAATGTCTTATAAGTTGTCTGCTAGGTTTTTTGCACTTGGCATCTATCAGAATTCATAAATCCGAATGTCTGTGTTGTCGTAGAAGTTTTAAACCTTCCTCATGTATTCCTTCTGCCAAGATGTCTTTTCTTCTGACTTCATCATTTTTCTTGCAATTTTGTTGTCTATAAAAACCATTACCTAGTGATGTGCCAGTTCTTTGCCAAATGATTGGAGACTCGGCAATGTTGCTTCAGATTCTAATTTTGCTATGTCCACATGTTGGTGCTTTCTCTTTCAGTTTCCAAATGCCTTGTATGCAAATAGCATTGCCAACTAGCCAGTTGTTGAAGCATCCACGAACAGTGGGAGTATACATGAGGGTTTCCATACAGGGCAACCATTTCTTTTTTTCAAATTTTGAACTAACTAATTTGCATCATCTTTTGCCCTTTTTGACAACTTTATTTTCTGATCCTACTCTTATGGCTTGTGATGCATTGCATCGATCAAACTAAAACTCTAGACACCACACTTTTGCTAGTGCAAATGCCCTGCTTAGGCTCATTAACATACCTGTTACTGAGCCAAAGACCATGCCATTACCTCCTGTTGGGTTGCTAAGTATTTTAAAGCTCGCTTTGCTGTCTTCAATTTTTCATCTGAAATTATTACCAATGCCTCCATTGTGTCCAATATTAACCCATAAAACTTTGGTCTCAGTGTGGGTTTCCAACTTCCTTTCTCTGCCAAAATTAGGCAATCTAAGCTTAAATTTGAGCCAATTACATAATCTCTTTGATACTTCAAGATTTTGATCTCTGGATGGGCAATCCAGATGTCATCTATATGGTTTCTACAGTAGATGCCCATTGAATGCCAATGTCTGATTACTGCTCGCATTACCTTCAAAAAAACCCACACCACCTGACTTAGCTCAAATGGCAGAACATGATAATAGTACCAGTCCTCTTTGAATCTGAATCCCAGCAGTTTTTGTGCATTCTCTGTTATCAAAGGTGATAATAACCATCTTTTAAATCCATTGTTATAACCCATCAGTTTTTCTCTACTGTTCGAATGAATGTTTTTAGGCCTTTAAAATGGAACAATTTGTTAGACAGAATTCTGTTCAGCCTTTACAGGTCTATGATAAGCCTCTATTTTTTACTTTCTGGTTTTGGTTTTAGAAATATAGGGCTTACTTCTAACAAGCAGTTTGGTCTTTGAGCCCTCTTTCCTACCTTGACTATTGCCCTTTTCTCTAAAAGTCTTATTAACTCTGTTATCAACCAAGTTTCTTGTTCTTATATAAAACATTATTGCTGTGAAGTGTCCAACAGTGATAGGCAAAGCAGGCCTTTGGGAAATAATGTAACTCCTTGTTCGAGCCAGCTTATCACTAAGGATGATGCCTTTATTTTCTCTCTTTACTATGCCACTGAAACTGATTTTGTCAAACTCTCTACTACTGATTGTTAAGAGGCCTGAGGGTAGTTAGCTGTAGTTTCTGCCTTGCACAACTTGCCTTGTTTCTCAAGACTTATTTGGCTTTCTCTTGAGAGGCCACCTGTCTGATCTTGAAATGCAATTATTTGCATAGTGCCCCAATCTGCTGCAGTTGTAACATGTGAATGCACTGTTCCTTTCATGTTCTGTGCTATATGGTCTGTCTTTTTCTTGCTCTGTAATATGAGTTTCTTGCCTTCAATGGGACTTATTCTTAAAATCTGACCTTCTATAGGAACCATACCTCTGAAAAAATTACCTTTCATTTGCATACTTTCTTTTCCCTTGCTTCAAATTTGCAGCCTGCCATGCTCATTCGATTGTTTCACTATATGTGGACAATCCTTTATTTTTAGACTTTAGTAATTCTATCGCAACTTTCCAGCTATATTCTCATGCTACATTTAACACCACTGTTCTATCAAGTGTTTTTGTTCTTGCACTCTTAATATGACAGATAGCTTCATCTTCTGTTGTTATACTTAATGCTAAGTTTAGATCATTCCCAATAACACAAAACACATTTTATTCAAACTGATCTCTGGACCTTTTGAACTTCATATTAGGCCAGTTTTTGTGGATCTCTGACCTCATACTTGATACTTCAACCTTTTCTGAGATGATATTTATATCCTCTCACAAGTGCTTAATCTCTTTCAACAATGCTTTTATGTTGACTGTGTTTTTCGACTTTCTTTTTACCTTTTTCAGTCTTTTTTCACATGACTCATCATCACTAGAAGGTCTTGGTGATATGCTAAACACTGGACTTTCACAATGAAACATATCCTCATGATTTGTCTCTTCTTCACCATAAGTAGTCTCCAACGCTTCACTTTCCATATTTTCTTTCCAACTATTTTGTTCCCTCTGGAACATGTCATTAACAAATGTAAGACGTTCTATCAAATCAGTCTTATTTCCTTCTGTACCCAAATTTAACCATGTGCAGAGGTTCTTCAAGGCTTCAACTGACATATGTGAATGACACACATCACTTTGTCATGATTCTGTTTCATCTGTTTGTTCTGTTTACTCCAAGATGTGTTTGTGTGTTTTATCAAGAACCATATCCATAAAAGAATGGGAAGTAGATCTTACTGAATTTGTATATTTCTAAAGTGTAAAATGTGTAAAGAACGTTTCGATTAGCCAGAAAATAGGATTTTGGGCAACTACTCAAAGCAGCAAAAGAAAAGCACAACTTCTCTTCTTTGGATTTTGTGGCTTATTTATACTATCATTAGACTCTGAAGATCAGTGACCTCATAATTCATGCAAACTTATTTGACCTATGACTTCATATCGGCATCGTTTGGTCCAACATGTCAGGTGATTCTCGTGATAATATCCCTCCTGTGCCTACGTCACAGTCGGTCTTAAAACTTGACTTCTGGAGTCGAATCGGACCAGACCGGACTTTTAACATCCCTAGGTAAGGCTTAAAAACTTTTTTTGTAATTACACAAAAACGGAACAAAAACGTTTTAGCGGCAAATTTTCCCGCTGACAGTTTAAGGGATAAGTATTGAATTATTAAAACCTAAAGTCACTTGGAAAACATGATAATTTGCGAACGTTAATATTAAATAAGATAGATGTTTTGAAGCGAGTTCATGAGTTTCAAGAAAAATCAACAACACGATGCACATGACCAAAACTTATCCAGTTAAAGGGACCAAAGTCGTTTTTAAATAGGTAAGTCATTGCAAAAAACACATAGTTAGAGAATAGAACCACGTAGCATTTAAGTATTCATTTGTTAAATAATGTCAAAAAAACCTTCAAATCAGCGATTAAAAAAAAAACCAATTGTTTTTAGAATGTCGAAAGCTAAAGTCTGTAACATTGCATAGATGTTGTAAAGCATACGAAATATTGGTTAATTTAATTGAAAAAGCTTAACATTAATAAAAAAAAAATAATATAAAGTCTCGAACCTTTCTATAGTGAACTGACTGTAAAAGGAAGTTGATTAAAGAGTTATAAAAAATAATATGTTTTATTAAAAATCCATGACCGAACTATTGTGAAATTTCAATTTTAGAGTTCGTTGTATTCAGAGTCGACAGTACATATGATATGCAACAATCGGAAAATGAGTACCAGGTTGGTGACGTAGTTCTCATGATCTACGAATCAGATTTCATGATTAGGTGCAACGTAACACGATCAATAGGATT
Organism: Cetraspora pellucida; assembly: GCA_910591915.1. NCBI lineage: Eukaryota > Fungi > Glomeromycota > Glomeromycetes > Diversisporales > Gigasporaceae > Cetraspora > Cetraspora pellucida. Next base: position 6,270 of record CAJVQA010008207.1, on the reverse strand, counting down.
CAAAACAAGAAAATCAGCATAAGAAACCAACAAGAGCGACCGATCAATATCGTAGATTATTCATATAGTTACACAATTTATAGATGTTTTTTATACATTTTACACTATTTCTTTTAAAAGCTGGGTGGCTTAACTTTCCATGAAACAAGAGTGGATTAATGCATTCACTTTGCCTTATAACATATTCTTTGAATCCCCATGAATTCTACAACTTTCTTTTTGCAACCTGATTGGCTGATTTACTAAAATTCGAGATACAATTAATTGTAACTATATCGGAATCATCTACGAAGTTGAACGGTCGCTCCTGTCTAAGAAACCACCTTCTGTGCTCTATCAAAAAGTTTCGGTTGAAAATTTTACTATTACAACTACACCTTAAAACGACTTTTAAGAATTTTGTCTGCACCACCAACCTGGTACGCATTTTCTAATCTTAACTGCTGATTGCACTCAGAAAATGTGTACCGGGTTTGTGGCGCAGACAAAATTCTTAAAATTTGTTAAGGTTGTGTTAGGGTCAGGGCTAGGAGCAAGAGGAAAGTAGTTGTAATAGTAAAACTGCCCAACAAACTTTTAGTTAGAGCACAAATGTGGTTTCTTATGCTAAGTTATGACGATTTTTTGGCGAAAGACTGTTTGATCGTGTTATGTTACACCTAATCTTGAAATATGATTCGTAGTTGAACCGAGTGCGTATTGATTACGTTATGAAATCATATTTTTGAGTGCAATCGCATTCATGCATATTGGCTCATCTCTATTTTACATTCTCACATTAATAGCCAAGATTTTAACTTTATAATTATACGCATCTTTAAATAATAAACTACAGGTTAACAGGATTTTATGCATATATAAATTATTAATTTATTTCTAATAATTTATGTAGCTTTAAATTCCTTTATGTATAATAAATTTTTATGTGATACCACATAGATCTAATCTATTACACTATGTACCAGGTTTTAAAGATGTAACTTAGAATATAATCAAATAATATGTATAGTTATGACAAAATTTTGTTATACAAATTCAGTATTTCATTACGTCCAATAAGACAAATGCATAAGAGATAGAACATTTAGTTTAGTTAAAAAGAATTCATGATTGCCATATCCTAAAAATTTAAATATCAATGAATCGTTAAAATTCAACCTAGCTTACAATGCAAAGTTACATATCTATTTTTCTCATTGAAATATAATAAGAAATTTTGGTATAGCGGCCTGATTTAAACACAAGATCATTAAAATGTGGTGGTATATAAAGTATTTGATATTAAAGCAATAAGTAAATTATAGAATACATACCTCATCACGTTCAACTATGAGTACCGATTCATAATATTTAGCAACGACATCAACAACAAACATTGCATTTGTAACATAATTATATTTACCCATGTAAGTATAATGACTAAGTAGAAGTGATGTGTTGCAATAATTATATGATGTTGATGAACTGTTGGCAAACCACATATCTTAAAAAGAAAGGTGAATTAACATTAATATTAATGTTAATAAAATAAAATAAAGCAAAATACAACAATAAACTAAGTCTACTTACGGCGGCGACTAGAAGCATATGTTGTTTTGTTGCCTTCTCGCATTATTCCGCACACACCACAACCATAGTTGCAAAATATGGCTTGTGGATTTGTGATAAATCGTTGGGGATCGCATAGAGATCTTGTACCATGGAACATTCTATGCGTTAACATATCATAATTCTGTCTTTTATACTTTTCATGAGCCTCTACAAGCTTAGTTGGCATATTTAATTTCAATATTCCAAGTACAGTGCAATCAGGAAGTCCCGAGATAAAAAATCTTTTAATCGAAAGATAATCCGAATTATCCATTGATAATGCCGTAATCTTAGTCTTATAAATCTTAGTATTTGGGATTCCGAATGAAGAAATCTCCGAAACTCCAAATGGAGAGATATGTCCAATAATAGAATCAGTATTTGTGGTTCTAGATAAGGAAGTCTAATTTTTTCGATAAATTTTATATACATATTAGCTTAGCTGATGTATTTATAAAAGAAATTTCATAATTTCTTATTTGTGAGACATTCTTTTAAAAATGGTATACTCTGGTTATGGTCTACAAATGTAACATTCAAATAAATGGATCGGATTTACTAAACGCACCAGTGTGCTAAACACCACAACTGCTATATATCCAAAAACTGACTAATAACGGAGGTCAGATATATTAAGTAAAAATGTTCAGAATCCCCAAACCTTATGATGACCAAAATTTGAGCCTTTATATCTGACTCCTTTTTTAGTCCAACCCAAATTTTATAGTAAAAATATATGTGGCGTTGAACACCATTAGTGCGTTTTAGTAAACTTGAAATGGAATATCAGAGTAATTTCCAAGGTTATATGTTCCTCATACTTGAATGGCAAGTTCTATTTTTCTGAAGTCCGATATGTTAGAAATCCATTTTTATAACCGATTCTCGCCACTGCATTGAAATTATAATCTGCTCTTAATTACATAAATGCTAGAACTAGAATAAAAACTATAATTCAACTATAATTTTTCTATAAAAACTTCATCATAATTTTTACTTATTAAATTTAAACTATATTCAGCATTACTTACTCGTCTAGCTTTTAATCTTATTTTGCGCAATATGCTTGCCCCCAGAAATATAATACAAACTAGATAAAGTCATAATTATTCAAATGAATTTAAGATTGTATAATAAGACAGATGGTTTAAATAAAGACACCAATTTGAAAAGTTCATACCAATAATAATAATTAAAATAGGATGCTGCATACAAATTTTGCCAAGATATTTAGCGTGGGCAATAATAGTCAAGCGTTCTTGTATCAAGGCTTTAAAGGAATTTATTTTATAGAGAGAAGTTTTAATTTGGCAGACAGGAGATTGTTTTGGATTTTTTGAAATTATATAGGTTTTAGTTTTATAACCAAGCCTGAAAATAAGCCTTCAATAAATAATACAGTATAACATATTGCGAAATAAAAATACATTTTAAATAAAGACAATGGAAATTCACAAGTTTAAACCATACCATTCATCGATAACCTTAACCTGATCATCTAATCTCAAGTTTTCCAATGCAAGTCGTGAGAAAATTTTAAAATTTTTTTCAGCATCTTGACGTGGCTATCATCAGTATCAAGCTATTAGTTATATTTATAATAGTCAACTTTAAAATTTATTGCACAGTATTTTACTTACTAATTTTTTACTACGAAGCAAAACAAGGAGATTCTGAAATAATAAATTTTCACGAGGACTACTTTCACATTCAGTTTTACCAATTTCTTCAATAGCAATACTTTTAAGAAGTTTTGTATATTCTTTAACCTTTCGTTCACGGTTAAAATCAAATATACATCTACTGGTGAAAGGTTTGAGCCAGTAAATTGAAGAAGATGCCAACGCAAAACCTTCATCACACGAAGTAATCTTACCCTTCGAGCAATGAGCATAAGGCGGGCAGGGAGTACAATTAGCCTCAAAAAAAGAATCTATAAAGTTAAAAACAACTTTAATATATATTTATAATAAAATATTCGAGATTACGTATTATCAGTCTTACTTTTGGTATTCTCTCGTAACTGATTATCACAGAAGCTAGTGACCATATTATATTGAATGTAATATTTGATTAACAAACCAAATATCAACATTAAAAAAACTGTTGTGTAAGTAAATTTCCATCCCCGCAGAGATAATTGCGATTTTATCAATTCGAATGGTTCGAATAGATTGAGATTCCCAAAAATCACATTACTTTGTCTTTTATTGTTAATTTTTGAATATTCAATATTCTTTGATGTAGATGTAGATGCCACTCTAGATATAATTTGATCTGACTACACCAAAGGAAAAGATATGTTGTGAATTCAAATGTATAAAAGAATCTACTTCAAAAATATTAAATTCAAGAAATATTTTGATACATGTGAAGATGTTCCAGATGATGTAGCTATGTTTTCCATCAATGACTGATTTTTCATTTCTTTTTCTCGTAAAGACGGTATAAGCGGCCGAATTTGCGTATTAAATATTTTTACGAGACCTGCTTTCTTTTCTTTACCATTATAACGTATATCATGCGCATCTAGAATTTCCCGTAACCGGGTCATGGTAACTTTCTGGGGTAGAAAGTTTGAATCCATATAATAATCTTTATTCGACTTCATTATAAAATATCTTCGGTGCCCCTTTATTCAAAGAAATAATTTAAAGGATTGATGTTGATATTAAAACTTCTCTACTATAACAGTGATTATGAAAACGAGAGTTTTATCAAAATAAGTTTCCCAAAAGAATTATTTGTGACCTTGTAAATGTAAATAAATAATTAAACATGTTTATTTATGTTAATTTTTTTTTCGGAAATATGGTAATATACTCCGAGAATATACAATTAATATACGTCCTTATAAATTTATTATTCTTTGTAAAAATTCTAAGCAAAAATTTTCTTATGAACATCATCTGTCTTAATTTCAGAAATTCTAAAGTGACAAGTTTTTATATCAAAAGTTACCATAAGTTTCTTTGACTAGGTAATTTTGATAAGCTAAATAATCCAATTCAGATACAAAATACTTTCCTATCCTATCCAAGATTTATTTTGAAATACCGATGGCGTTTACAAAAACAATTAATAATGGAATCTTTTTTAAAAGATTAATCAATTTTCAAAACTAAGAACGACTTTTGACTTTGAATGCTGCCTAGCAACATAATATAAACATAAAGTCAAGGAATATATTGTCGTTATCGTTATGAGAAACAAATAGAACTATATGTAAGCAAAATCCTGAAATCAGTCTGTAATCGTAATATCGATGTACTGTATTTCTTATTTCAGGAATACATAGAGACCTAACACCGTATAATCAAATACCAGTATTAAACAAATAAATATGGACCTCGTAATTTTAAACGGTCTGCAAATTTTATAAAGACATAAGTTTATTCAAATTTTATAATTATGTAGAAACCCTGTTATAAAAAAATATATCGCTATTGTACATTATTTGAAATATGTCATCAACTTTTTGCTTTAAATCCTTTTTTTAAAAAAAAATTTCATACTAATCATGATTTTTACAGAGATGCAAAGCGGCTTGATTGAATTGCATATGTTTTTACTCGAGAGGGTTATTTAAATTTTCACTATACCGTATTGTCTCGAAATAACGCCCGGGGTTTATTTCAAGACAATATGGTACCAGTCTTAAACTTGAAATTGATAAGACGGTGGTTAAAATTTAAAATTTGCTTACAGTTACAGGTTTTCTCTCTCGAGCACTTGTGTACAAGATTAATGGCACAGATCTCCTGAACTACACGATCAGGAAGATTCAAAACAAACGTTCGCTCTGCCAAAAATCGTCAAAAATCAACATAAGAAACCATCTTTTGTGCTCTAAAAAACCGTTTTTGTTAACCAAATTTACTATATAAATTATCACCCTCTAGATCCAAACTTTGACCCTAAGCCTAACCTTAACGAATTTTAAGAATTTAGTCTTCGCCGCCAACCTTGTACATCTTTATGATATACATGTATATTAAATACAATAGATAAGGAGTAAAGTAGTAGATTCGTGGCGGAAATTTTCGAGATCACGTTAATTTAGTCAATAAGCTTTATCTAAGATATTAAGTAATCTGAGCACAAAAGTAAAATATTTATTAAGGCACATGTTTTGCTGATGAGAGATTTACTTAAGAAAACTTTTTATTACATAGAGGCGTTACAGATAAAATTTTGAGTTTTTTTGGGTTGCGCCGGAGAATGTTTTAGGGCAGTGATTTAAGCAATTAAAATAGAAATATTTCGTGGTGCAAAATTATGGTGACTATTGCTGTATTGAGTATGAATGGCAAATATTTTGAATCACAATGTTTAAATCAATTGCTTTTAAAAGACTTTATTTGTTTTAAAAATAAATATCAAATGAATTTGCCATCATATGCATAGAACTATGTGTGTATTTTTGTAAGGGTGAGAATGGTTTTAATTAAAAATAAAAAATTTATAGCGAAGATAAAACTAATCAGGATCGATAGTTTTGTGAAATTCAATTAATATTTCGTTTGTACTTTTCTCTAACAAATGAATGAACTTTCCTATAGTATTATTTTCCAATGATAAAAATATAAAAATTAGATGATTTAATGTCATAGGCAGAAGTTTGTCTGATTGGCTAATAAATTCAATTTAATTTTACATTATTTATACAGTTTAGAGTAC